>DWPF01000756.1:0-10155 GCA_018251575.1 Cecropterus bathyllus | reverse complement strand
CGACCGCATCTTTCACTTTGAAAATACTTCTATGTATTGTATCTACTTGATGTGCATTCTATGTAAACCAATATTGTAGTATCGTCGGAAAATAGAGTAAAGTTTTCATCGTAGACATATAGAATAGATGATAATTTTAAAATACAAAACAGTGTAGAATTATATTCATATCTATGTTGTCCAGTGTACTCTTGTTATCTGTGTCATTAAATAATTGTTAACACATAAAGTTGCTACTAACACAATATCAGGATCCATAGCTGCTTTCCATAGCTATCTTTACATAAATTTACGCTAAAAAGGTACTTTAAAATGTTATCAGTACTTACATATTTTTTTATAAATGATCTGAGTTTTAAGTGATATTGTATTACATTGTAGATATATCTATGTACTTATCAGTTACTTATTTTTAAGAAACTTAGATACAAATTAGGTACCTACTGTTTAAATAGAATGGAATTAATTAGATTATTAGAACAAGTTAGAAATACATATAGTATCTTATGCGTTTGATTGACATAAAGTCAAGCCTTAATTTTTCTAGGTACTTGTTACTACAAGTACCTAGAAAAATTAAGGCTTGACTATTAAAACTATTAATTACTATTAAAACGAATGAATACGCAATTGTTCACTTTGCCTTTAATCATACGCAGTTTCTGACGTACGCGCCACCTATTTTTAAGTAAATATGAATTCCCATATTAAATATATATATAACCACGAGTACATAGCAAGACATAGGTTGGACAGTCACTTTGTTCTTGCCATAGGCTAAGGATTGGATTCGAGATAACTGGTAATAATTTAAAGACAAAAAACATAAATAAAGCATGATATTACGTCCTACTAAGCGCCAGATTAAATCCGACTAACATCTCGTTTACGGCACTTTGATGTCATAATATGTTTTATCTTTATATCACATCTTGTCACGCTTCACAACTTAATTGTGTAAGAACATTATCAACGAATTCCATCAAGCATTTTATCTATTCTAACACCCTTTTATTAGACCCTACAAATGCCAAAGAAATGCTAAAATACCTAAAACGAATGAATGTTTCCCAATATGGTATAAGTTATTTTTGTTATGTAACTTTAATCAGAAAATGATTTTCACTAAAGTATAGAAAGATCTAACAAGAAATAAAAATCATTTGCAGGTACTAAAAATATAGTAAAATTTATAAAATGTGGAGGATTTGTTAAAATTAAGCCATATAAAAACAGGCGAAAGAATCACATATTAAAATACTAATTTCGTAGGAATAAGAAGTAACGATCACAGTTCTATGTAAAAATAGAATCTTCAGCTACGTACTACGTGCGACACGTAGTACGTAGCATCTCTACGAAACTTTGTAAAATACTTATTAGTTGACTTCTTGAAATATTTTTTGTCGATATATTCTTAAACATAGCATTAACGTGAAACATAAAATTTGTGTCAGCATAGGTTAATTTTTTAGACATATTTTATGTCTATTTATCGTAGTAAATTCCTTTTGCTATGTATTCGCACAAAAACCCACCGTGTAATAGGCACTTATAAATAATGGAAATTACTTTATTGCCTATTTTACCTAATTGGCTTATATCTCACATTACGCTTTATTTGTCATTTTTCTAGAGCACGACTAACTAGTATAAACGCTTCTCTCCATATTCGTCAAAGTATCGTAAAAGCATTTTTAATGCCGTTAAAGTACTTAAACGGTAGATACGATTTATATAATATATGGTTACCGCAAGTATATAAAATTTTAATTTCAATCTGCTTTTAAATCTCCTTTTTATAATTGGCTAGACTGCACCACCTCAATGTCAATTTCTTAGCATCTTGATCACTTATCCACATTTTACCTTTTTATGGATGCTATTTAAAAATATGAAACATAATAAGTTCCCTAATACCCTTTTCCGACATTCACTTTTGTTTAATTAACTAATAAACTTAGATCGCAGTATGACGCAGACGTTGTTTCTTTACATAAGTCGCATTTACTCTATACTCATATAATATACAAGGGAATACGAGGTTATTGCTTTTATTTCTATATTTATTGTACACATATCGTAGTACGTAGTCTCCAATATTGGTTACAATAGTAATTGTGTGTTTCTATTTTTGCTATTCCTAAAATGTTTATTGCTCCACAATTCGTAGTATAACTGTGAACGTATTGTACTTAAAATGTTTTAGACTTCTTTCTGAAATTTTCTAAAATTCCTCATTTCTAAAGGATATGCTCATGAAATAAAAACTCACTACCCCATGAGCCTTTTAGCCATATCAGTCATAAATAAAAAACAGCAATAGCAGTTAATCAGGAACATGTCATTTAATTTATTGCATTTTAACCAGTAATGCATTCTTTAAGATCAAGAATAAAGATAAGTAAGATTTCCGATTAAGAAATGTCATTGTCACAGTGAGCACTTAAACTTAATAATATTGACGGAGTAAGCACTACACCTACGTAATAACTCCGAATATAGTAAGGTAATGCAAACAGCTATCGCCCATTAAATCCTCCTGAGCGATCATGCTCCATTTATGCCCACAATGTCAACTGGACCGGTGGTCTACCTCTTCACAATCACCTAGAAATATTATTCACTTCATTTGTATCGTAAAAGGTAAGAAATAAGGTTATATACGGTAATCTACTATCTTTCTTTCCACGTATTTTCCCATTTATAAGTTACTACTTTCTTATGGCGCAAATTCCCTGGAGTTAAAAGTCTTAGCTAGTTCCCATTTCAAATAATCTCTTTGTTAACAAAAAGTTAAGATTCAAAACAATGTTCAAAATTGCCTCTCTCTCTAACATGAAACAAAAACTACTTTATAAACCACTACCAACAATATAATGACGTGATTGCACGCGAAGCATGTAAAATCGATCAACAATTTACCAGTGATGTTCTCATGTCTATCGATTTACATTTTCCTAATAGATGGGTCACAATTGTCCTAAGTACCTATAAATCAACTGTACTTATGTTTTATATGGATTATCTTTTGGCTTTATTATCGCTCCTTTTAAGGTAAAACTTTATTTTAATTTAAAAAATATTTTCCTGTCTTTCTCCGTAACAGTATCGAGCTTAATTTACCTATACCAAGTTTTTCCTATAAACTATTGGTGTCAACATAAGTACGTTTGAAACATATACCAGACGTTGGCTGTAATCGTCGTTTGTACCACTGATGGACCGCATAAACAGGTTACCACACATCGCATCCCTTGAGGTCCACCTAAGGCACACCTACCGGATCACGTCTAGGTGTCGCTTGCCTCGCCACTCACTCCTTTTTGTCTACATTCCACCGCAGTCCGATTTAGAAGGGCAAACCCACGCACCGCCCCGCACTGTCGATATCCCAATTACCTATACCTAATTATACCGCCCACCAGTATTGACGAATTGTCTAAACAATAAAACGTAACATAAAACAATTTTCACGGTAATTTTGCAGATAATTTCATATTAAATCATGCGCTTAAATAAAAGAGAATGTCATAGATACGATCGTCGTTACTATTATTATATATGTATTTAGTGTTTATCGTTTTAGGTTTTTTTACTACTGAATATGAAATACATATCAATTGTGTACTAAATATGCGTATTACAACGTGAATCTACATTTTATGCTTCATAAAGCAGCAGTGAAGCAATAAGAACAATCTGATCAGCCTAAAATATCGTTACATATTAAAGGGAAATTAAAAGCAGTGTGCAAATGTCAAATTGACATGCGAGGGTAACCAGTCGCTGAATGTGACTGTGGGCAGGTCCGGAAGGCTGGCTTCCTGCTCCGCGACCTTCAACCAGCCTTTAGACCTTGATACCATTCACTTATGCGTTTACTTACTTTTATTTGGAGCTACTATCGGTAACTACGTGTGATAATATGAGTTTATGTGCGATGTTGTCACTTTACAATGTTTTCGAATCAAATCATATCAAGGAAATATATATTGCTACTAATTAAATATGTTTGATTTGTATTAACTGAACAAAACATAGACACCATGTGTCCTTAAATCTTCAATTGAATCTGTATGTGGTACACTTAGACTTTAATATTTGACGCCACATAAGTCAATACAGCAAGATTTTATAAAAAACTTGTCTCATAAAAATCGTGTTTTCCCTAAATAAATGAAATGTAACAGTCACAGACGGACATTGCATTATTCGCCATACGTGACTCATACTGTGGGAATCAAGGGCGACCCACATGTTCTTAAACAAAAATTGGAAGAAATATTACAGATAGGCCACATGATCGTCTAAGAAGAATAAGAAAATAGGATTCTAATTTTAAAGAAACATCTTAAACATAAACAGTTGTTTTCAAGTAAAACTTAAGGGTGATATTTTATTTGTAACAATGCTCTATCTACTTTTTCTGTAGTCGGAGCTTAAAGCTGTCACGATTTTATCACGACTATTGTAACATCACGTACTAGCATGATTCATTTGTTCAATGTGAAAACCTTATGCAAGTTCACAGCATTCTACTTCATATGACAAAATCGTAAGTCGCTGATTACGAAAACGTAACGTAAAATAATAAAAATGTGATTCTAACTCTGCGTAAAACATAGTAAGAGGTAATTCTTCATTCTAAACAATCTACAAGTACCGTCAACCCATTATTTTCCCACTGCTGGGCACGGGTCTTCTCTCAGATTGAGTTTCAGGCTATAGTCTACCGCGCTGGGCAAGTGCGAATTGGTAGACTTCACACACCTTTGAGAACTTGTTTAAAGAAATCTTAGGTGTGTATGGTTTCCTCACGATGTTTTCCTTCGCCGTAAAGCAGTGATAATTAACTTTTAATACGCACAAAATTTAGAAAAATCAGCAGTGCGTGCCTGAGATTCGAACCTCAGTACCCTCGATTGAGAGGCCGAGGTTCATCCATTCGGCTATCACTGCTCTACAGGTAATTGTATACTTATCTAATAATAAAAATTACTACACGTTCCTTTCACGAGAAACGCGCGTACTCAACGCACGCATTAGTAGTAATTACAGTTCAATGTCTACAAATTGTTGTTCTAAACTTTGTTTGCACTCTAAATCAATTTGGCCATGTGCAACATGATAGAGCTGTAATCTTTCAGCTAAAACGTTATAAACTATAGATACGCGAATGGCTTTGGAAATAGAAATTAACCAATTTCAATATATTCGCAATAGTTTAGTCCATTTAGTTTTGATATATTGAATTTAATATATTCGCAATATATCAAAACTACAACAACCAAAAAAGTACATATCTGTATGGATCACAAATAACAATAAAAAAACTACCAAAAAATTATGTAGCTCTTTGAAATATCAACTTAGTGGTCACAAATATCACTACGTAATGTATCAAACTAAAACAAAATCATATCATCCGGTTTTTACTAAAGTCAGATATGACAAACTGTTAAACAGTACCAAATAAATTCCTTCTCATCGTTCATATTACGTAGTAAGCAGTAATAAACATAAAACATAAACGCTTTTTACACTCGTAGCCCATACTAGGATTTTCTCCTGTGTCGTGGGTACCATGGACACACAAAGACGAATACACAAACACCAAGATCCAGAACAGAATCTAAACTCATGGTTCAGATGTCTGTCTGGCCGGGTATCGAACCACGAACCCACTGCGTGTCAGACCGGTATGATCACCGCTCCGCCACGCGGGTACAATAAGTAAACTCATCAGTATAAATGTCCTGTTTTTTGTCTGTAATCGTAAATCAATCACTTATTTCAGTGTCACGAACGACAAGGAATACGAAACGTAAACAAAGACCACTATCAAGTTGCATTAAACCTGGTATTAGAATTAGGGCTCAACCAACCGCAAGCCATGACATCATTACGTGATTCTGATCTAGGGCTCGCCGCAAATTCCATACTTATGCACTCATCTCATTAAATTTTCATCAATTTTATTACGCTCTGAATACTGTGTGGATGCAGCGACGAACCTTCGATGTCGTTCGAAAGTCAATACCTACTGGTTAGCATTTGATTGATATCTATAAGTGTATCAAGGGCCTTTTTGCGGTCACTTGCTTCGAGATAATTAGTTATCTAGTTTTGTTGGAATGCGCTGTAAAGCGGCTCAACTACTTATTTGAATTTGCACATTTTTAAAACCTAGTTTTATATACTACTTGGTTATCAAAACTGTTGTTTTGTAATATCGACGTACCAGCTTTTTTCCTCCTACAACATATTCTTATTAATTTCTTTGTGTTAACAAGAAAAAGTCCCAATAAAATATGTAGGTTGATATACTATCAAGTTTGAATAAACGAACGATTAAGGTTTCAATAAAGTAAGTTTATAAGTATCATTGAAGGGAAATAAACTCACAGAGTGTATTAAAGCAGTTTTAGTATTTCAATTAATTCATAGTACCTACCTAATTGCTGCTGTTTTAATAACGTAGTACCTACAGTTCGCTGTTTTACATATCTTGCAAATTAATTTTGTTTAGTTTGTTTATTGTCTGTTTTAACAAATATTTACCGGAAATTTAGTTTAAATTCCAGAATACATCATCACCAGAGATTTTGAGTTTCATGTGAATAATAGGGAAATAGTAGGGAAAAGAGCTATTTAAACCATGAATAAGCTCTAAAAAGAGAATGGTAATACATTTGAAATATAACCCCTGAAATAATGTCAACACAATATGTAATTACGACAACAACGAAGGATTTATAGTAGAGATAAATGACAGAAACAATCATAAATCCAAATTTATTCAAAAGGCGATCTATGTTTGTGTCCAATTGTCGTGATTTAATACGACGTAGATAACTTGCCTATAGCACAAAAGACACCTGATCGGAGGGCGACTTATCTTAGAGAATTAGAATTACGTAAATATAACGATAAGCCCCAGATATAATAAGAGTGCCCTTAACTAGTGCGCAACCAGCAATTAGAGCCTTAACGGCAGTAGTAACTTTGAATATTATATCCTTAATGAAGGATATAACTAGTTCCAAGTACTAGAACTCGAGGTCGACTACAATACAATAGTAGACGGTACTATGCCTTAAAACTTATTAATAAATTTTGAAATCGTAACGTTACAGCATTTTTAACACTTATTTATTTTGCAGGTGGTCGTCTTAGCTGTCGTGTGTGGAGCCCATGCCTCCGGCTGGGTTGGTCCTCCGGCCAACATTGCGCTGTCCCAGGATGGCCGCAACATTCTCGACACTCCTGAGGTAGCGCAAGCTCGTGCCTCCCACCTTTCCGCCCTCCAACAGGCATCCCAGAACAACCCCAACCCCAATGACGATGGCTCTTACGACCCCCGTTGGGACAACGAAGAGTACTGGCAGCACGCTGACCAGGGCAGATGGAACGGTGACCAAGGGCAGCAATGGAATGGTGCCCAAGCCCAGCAATGGAACGCTCCCGCTCCCCAGTGGAACTCTGCTCCCGCTCACAACCAGTGGAACAGTGCCCCCGCCGCCCCCGCATGGAACGCTGGTGCCCCCGCGCCCGTCGCTGAGACCCCTGAAGTAGCCCAGGCTCGCGCCGCCCACCTCGCCGCCCTCTCCGCCGCCAAGCCCGCTCAACAGTGGAACGCTCCCTCTAACAACCAGTGGAACGCTCCCTCCCACAACCAGTGGAACGGTGCTCCCTCATGGCAAGGAAACCCTTCTCACCAGCCCGCTCAGATCAGGCTGGCCCATGACGGCAGCGGTATCCTGGACACCCCCGAGGTCGCCGCCGCGCGCGCTGCCCACTTAGCCGCCCACGCGCAAGCTGGTCACGGCGCCCCCGCCCACCCCCAGAACCACTGGTGAAACTCTTCTTCCTTCCTTCTTCGGGCACACTAGACTCTCCTCAGTTCAACACTCGGGTCCCGGTGATCGCGAGTTCGTGTTATCCTAGATCGCGTCGGGTTGCCCACTTCTTCCTTCGATCTCCTCTTCCTTAGAAAATTTAAAGTGCAAGTGCGTCAGCCTATCCTTTCCTCATGGCTTTTTGTTACTTTTATATAGAAATTTCTATTATACGGACTTTTTGTACATAATAAATAATTATATCTATGCGTAATAAACGAAATATATGAAACGGAAAACGATTTAATTACTCGTCTTTTATTTAGTACATACCTACTATGTGCTTCTTACATTTCCCTAATTTACTCTTTAAAGAAACTAAAACATCTCTGATACACTTCATACAAATCGTACTTAAATCAACAATCGTTTGTGTTGAAGTTCTACAGTTAATGAACATTATTGATGACCTCAAAGGACTGCGGCAATGTTAGTTATGCACCTACAATATAAAATCGAATTCTAAATACATTTAGCTATTCAGAATTGTTTCTTAAGTCGTTAAGAAATGTTTTTTTTTAACATCAACTGACTACAAACACTTCGAAAACAATACGGAAACGAAGTGACACTCGCTCCACATCAATTATAATACCTAATTCCTGACCAATACTTCTATGAGTAATGTTTTAAGTGAACAGCCTTATTATCAGAAATTCCATTAGCATATCATACAAATACACGTTCATGTACCTAATCCTAAAAAATATAAGTATCAATGTCGTACGACACTAATATCGGTACCTACACTTATTGGTAATTAATACTGTTGTCTACGTTATATTTAAATATAATGATATTAAAATACATTTCGTGCCGGTCTGTTTAATGGAATAAAACTGTGCGGCACACGTCACAGCTAAAATATCACGATCCAATTATTCCGATGGTAATGATAACTCTATCGATATGCAAAATTAACGATTTTTAATGGCACCAAATTGGACATAATTTCATGCAGTTATGCACGGAATGTTGTCTAGTAAAATGCTTTATTACTTACGTAAGCATCAGTGCCATCGATCAGTAAAAGGTTTTTATTATTTTGAAGTCAATGTTAAATCTTGTACTCTTAGACCAGGTAGGTATATAGTAAAACAGATACTAAGTATAACATAATCTGTTTTGAATAAGTTGTCCCCTCTTAAGTTTGAAACACACATAACTATATGACAGGATTGGACACTTTGTGTTTTAAAATGTCAAAGTGAAAAAAATATGTTCTTATGCCACTTGTTTTACTATAGATGCCAAACACAATATAGGTAATATTGTAGACACAATAAATTCTCCAAACGTTACATAGGTTTACATAAAGTTGAGAAGCGTTACCTTAATAAGTTTTACAAGAAATTTTCAACATCTTGGTATCTATGTAAGATCATAAAAAAACCGTATCTTATAAACAGCAACAGAGTAATCTGGATTAATATAAGTACTTATTCTAAACTGATAGCAACAAACTCTTGGAAAGCTCTTTTAAGAATTTAAATGTTTATTTTTCACCTCCGTGTTAATTTTAGTTAAAATACATACATAACCTTGTGCAAAACTACGATATACCCAAAATTTATCCCAGAACAACTTAGTAAAATTTTATTTGGAATGATGGAATTATTTTACATTTTTTATCCAGATACTTCGAACCTCAACAATCAAATACCATATTCGAGCGTATTGATAATTTGTTAAGTAATTTACTATTAACCAGGCCAATAATTACTCGGATAAAATCAAACGACGAACGGTTGGAAATGTGTAATTTTGCCTTCCAAAGCCAACGTTAGAGGCGGCACAAGGACGATCTATCACTCCACCGCGGCAATCAAACGATCATGCTGTAAACATTGACAATGTGAAATTAGGTTACAGCCAACTAATTTATTGCTTCCCCACGGGCAACAATTTTAAAGTTCGTTTGACTTCGATCGCACTCAAACGTCTAAATAATCTTTGAAAGTATGAATCATGCCAATGGTCCTTATTCGGGTGCAAATTCATACAAAAAGGTAAGTCGTCTTTTATATAATTTTATTTATTTATTTATTATGCACACAGAACTTACAAACACACATAAAGCTTATATATAACATCTTGTGCAAAGGTACTGTTTTGAGATTGGTTAAAACAAGGTAGTAGCCACTGCGTGCACTTTTTTGTGATATGTATTAATACAATATATATAAATAAACATAAATATACTATATTTAAAATTAAATGTTAGGCGTATGATAAAGGACAGAAACATATACTT
>DWPF01000755.1:0-10158 GCA_018251575.1 Cecropterus bathyllus | reverse complement strand
ATTTTAATTTTAGTCGTATTAGATTTGTTTTTGGAAGTTTTGAAGTTAGACATCTGAAATTTCGGATACGAGTAGAACTTATAGTAAAAAAATATATTGTATTTATTTAAAATAATGAGTCATGAAACTCTATGTGGCAGACCAAATTTCACGCGAGCGAAGCCGCGGGCAAAGGCTAGTCATTTATAAAAAGCGCAAAGAGACGAGTTGATATTATTCCATGATGCTCAAAAAACAACTAGCGGAAGATAATTGAAGTGCTGTGAATGACATATTTTGCTTTGAATTTTATGTTTTGAATATTATTTAAAAAAAATGCATTTTTAAAAATGCAGTCAATTTAAAACAAACCTGAAATCTGGTATCCCAGCAGAGGTACTTATTCCCGCACCAGTATGTACCACCGTGTGTTTACTATCCTTAATGAGATTAGCCAGGATGCAGCATTTCTCGTCAAACTTCTGAATACTGTCGAATTTCTATAAAAAACACAAAAACAATCCTGATTAAGTAGATTGGCAATAGGCGAAATCGAATTAGTAAATTTTTGTATGAAAAACACGTTTATTTGATAAATATCAGTCTAAGAATTAAGAATTGCACTTATACCTTAGGTAAAGTTGCATGGTTTTAGAAACTGATGAACTTACCTCCGGTATGCCTAGAACACCTTTATGTTCGTATGGAGATAAACCCTCAGCATAGTTACAAGACATTTTTGTTTGTAATATAATGATTTATTTTTGGGACGGATTTTTAATAACTTATTTAAGATACGGTTTCAGTCACAAAATATGAAAACGGATCGATATGTTAAAAGCCGATTCCTGTTGCCTTTTCTTTCTATAGTTTACAACTTATATTGTCAGTGTCAGTGTCAATTTATTGTCATTATATATATTTATTTTATAATTTTATATTTTCTGAATTGTATTCATTCAGATATTCAATGTTAACCATCATGAAATAATAAAGAGAATGTGCACCTAGAAAAGTATTCAAGATCAACCGAAGTGTTTAATAGAATCAAAAGTATTTTGTTTATTTTTGCTGTCATTTACTAGGTTTGTAAAATATTCTGTGGTCCTTCCTTTTGTCAACTCTCATGAAGTTTGATGCTTTGATTTTTCATTTATATGACGTTTGTCAGATTGTAAAATACATTCGCGTCATTTTGTGTTTTTATTCTCAGTATCAATTAATGTTCTAATTTTAGTTATAAAGAGAAATTTGTGGTAAAAACCAAATCTCATTTGACTGTGGGTGTTTTGATAACACCACAATATAATGAACCGAAGAAGGGGTCATGATGAAGAAGAAGGATACGGTTTGTGCCACGAATTAATACCGTCTTGTGATCTATTAGGTTATAAAATTAATAAAAACAGCATAATTTGATTTACAGAGCGTTTACATCGGAAAAGACGTCGCGTATCGGAAAACCAAGAGATCGAGGATAGATTGGAGTCGTTAATATTACGTGTTGGTGAGAAAAGTAGTTCCAGTTTGGAAAGTAACTTGGAGGGATTGGCGAGCGTGTTGGAAGCCGACTTGAGCACCTTCCGCGTGAAAATCTTGCGTATTTTAACAGAATGTGCTATCCGTATGCCCGAGAAATGCACGATCTACGCCACACTGGTCGGTCTTTTGAACGCGAAGAACTACAATTTTGGCGGCGAATTCGTCGATTACATCGTGAAAACTTTCAAGGAGAACCTCAAGTTAGGCAAGTGGAACGCTGCTAGATACTGTCTGAGGTTCATATCGGACCTGGTTAACTGCCATGTGTTGGCCGCGTCATCGTTGTTGACGCTTTTGGAGACGCTAGTGGACAGTGCCAATGAAGACGGCGTGCCCCAAGTAAGGAGGGATTGGTTTGTGTTTGCGGTGCTGTCGACACTACCCTGGGTGGGTAGAGAATTGTACGAAAAGAAGGAATCTCAACTGGACCAACTATTAGTTACTATAGAGGTCTTCTTGAATAAGCGCACTAAGAAGCATTGGCCAGCACTCAAAGTCTGGTCAGCGGACTCTCCACATCTACAGGAGGAATATTTAGATTGTCTTTGGGCTCAGATCAAGAAACTTAGACAGGACAATTGGTCAGAGAAACATATACCCAGACCTTACTTAGCCTTTGACTCCATTCTTTGTGAAGCTCTGCAGCACACACTGCCTACTATTCAGGTATTATGGGAATGTGTTTTTCATTTTAATATATGGATGCAATTGAAATGAAAAAGGCCCTACTCAAAATTTCATTATCATCATTAATAACTATAGACCGGATTATATGCAACACAAATAGTATATTATTGTACACTTGATATATGCATGCAAATAACAGGAAAAATACTTGACATATGCATGAAAAACATCACAATTAGACAGAATATGCAACATTAAAGTCTGAGTTTTATTTTGTTTATTTCAAAATCAGCATACAATTAGTACAAGTATCCATCCAAAAGTTATGCCATCTCATTAATAAAACTATCAATTTGACACCAATATTCAGAGCCTGGATTATTATTTTTTTGTCTCTTTCATTTTCTCATCGTACCAAAACAAAAGTGAAAATATTGTAAATATAGCGAATATAGCGATAATATGCATCTTATTTAGATGTGGCAGAAAATATGCTATAAGTGCTAAGGAAGACTAAGAGCCGGTCCACACGGCGCGTTGCGTCAGCATTGCGTCGTCACAACGCAAAGGTTTTGACACATAGCCGGCCACATAGACTGGCTGTAACATGTGCAAATGTGTGAATGCATATAATCCGGTATCTATTAATTACTGTGCACTTTTAGAAACTTTTCAAAATGCAAACACAGTTTTGTTATTTTACAAAGTGCAAATTTTGCATTAGGTCCATTTTATACTCACTATGTAATATGGGAAAAATGGGAAAAAGTGGTTGAATGAGCAACCGTTTTTACATAGACCAGTTTTTTGAACATTTACATTCATATATTGTTGGCTTTCATGACTATTATAAAACGCTGATTTTATATTAAAAAATCAAAATTGTTTCTACCCCTTTCTCAGTATTTGGAATTATTCATGAACAAAACATTTACTAAAACGAAAAATTACATGTTACAGCCACCTCCACACAACGATGGCGATACGTACCCTATGCCAAGGGTGATATTCCGCATGTTTGACTACACTGACTGTCCTGATGGCCCGGTACTGCCAGGCGCCCACTCAATCGAAAGATTCCTAATTGAGGAACATCTTCACAACATAATAGAAGCATATCATATAGAGCGCAAGGAATGTGCAGCTCAGCTGCTATGTTTTCCATACAAAGCTAAAATACCTTTGGAGTATTGCATTGTAGAAGTGATCTTCGCTGAGTTGTTCCACTTACCAAGACCGAGGTATTTGGAGATTTGCTATGGGTCGATCCTGATTGAACTGTGCAAGCTGCAGCCGTCAACCATGCCACAGGTGTTGGCACAGGCTACGGAGATTTTGTTCATGAGGATTGATACTATGAATGTGGCTTGTTTTGATAGGTATGTAAAGCCTGTATAACAATTTGAAAATGTTTATAAAATGTGTAAATAATGCAGTGTAGCCTTCCATTGATACATTTTGTAACCAGATTTAGGTTGGCCACAGATGTGTTGCTAACTCTGAGTACTAAATTGGAATGCCTCAGATAAGTATGTCTCCCTTATTATACCTTTTAGAGCAGTGCTCAGCAGTGTCTAACATTGCTGTTATTAGGCTCAAAGTGGGGCAGTGGTGACTTTAGACAAACCACAAACCTTCTGAATATTCAAAATATTTCTATAAAATACGTATATATCACTATAGAAAAATAAATATTGCTATAAAAACATTTTTCATCATTCATTCATGAGATTTGTATTGATCTTTCGATTTTTTTAGATTCAATTCAATTCAATTCCTAAAACATTTCTATGTCTATTCAAGACTATATTATAAGTTAACATTATACCTGCTTGTTTTACCACTACAGATACACATATTTGTTCTTACAGATTCGTAAACTGGTTTGCATACCATCTGAGCAACTTCCAATACCGCTGGTCCTGGGAGGATTGGGAAGGCTGTGCTCAGTTAGATCCAGACCATCCTAAACCAAGGTTTATCAGAGAAGTTCTCAGCAAGTGTCTCAGGTGAGTTTACATGTTTCAAGATTTTGTAGTGTTCAAAGTGTGCCTTTAATTGCCTATATATTTAGATGCAGTATAATTAACTAAGCCATGCCACAATAAAGTGACATACTGTATTTTTTATTTTTTATCATATTGAAGAAGCAAACAAACCTGCAGCCCACCTGATGGTAAATGGTTACTACCGCCCATGGACATCTGTAAGCAACTTCGTATAGAACAAGGGTTCTATCTGAAGTCGATCACAGATGGGTTGCTGCTCCCGAGGACTGAGATGGTCACCTCATATACCTACATATAAGTGAACCAGCAACCATACCCTTCCAATGAAATGCAAGAACTGTTTCACGCTAGAAATAGGTGGGGCCGTGGTACCACCCCGGTAGAACTACACTAGCTCTAGAACTTAGTGGTGGCATTGTTAGGATTAGTATTAGCCTGCACCCATGAAGTTGAGGATAAAAATTATATAAAAATATTATTATATTGAAATGAACTGTTGTGTAAAACATTATAGCTAATGTACTACTTACTACTAACTTTCAAACTTTTAGCGGCTTCACCTCCTTGGTGAAGATTTACCACTAACGAAAATCGTATGTAAAACAATCTGGGTCATCTGTGTGCGACATTGCATCTAAATCTATACAGTAGTTTTTATATGAAAAAGTAACAAACACCCACCCATCCTTACTAAACTTTCGTCTTAAGTAAAAAGATATAGATAACAATTTCCTTTTTTTAGGTTGTCATATCACCAGAGAATCAAAGACATCACACCAGAATCGTTTGCATCATTTGTGCCACTCAAACCGGAGCCAATCTACAAATACTCAATGGAAGGCGCAGGTAATATCACACAGATTTTAAAAACTGAAGTATTGTATGTACAATGATACTGTATATAAGGTATATTTTATTTTATTTTATATGGAGGTAGCAAACAAGCATGTAGCCTACCTGATGGTAATGGGCCTCTATCACCCATGAACATCTGTAATCGACTCCAGGTTACCTTAGGTTTCCTTAGGTTAGCCATGGATGCGTTGCCACCCCTGAGGATTAAGTTGGAACACCTACCAAAATAGTATGTACACCAAATAAGTATGTCTGCCATTACCATACCTGCCATTACCATATGCTTCAGACCAGAACACAGCAGCCCATAACACTGCTGTTATTAGGCAGAAATAGGTGTGGCGATGGTGCTTCCCGAGCCGAATCACAAAGAGTTCTACCACCTTTATTTATCTTTTACCCAAAGGCCACGAAACTTTCCCTCCAAGCGTCGTTCGATTGTTGCTGCAAGCATCAACGTTAGGCGAATTTTAGCGCTTAAAATTAAGTGATAAATTAAACATAACTAAATTTTATAATACTTTATTCCTTGAAATAAATACTTTAGTTTTATCAGTACGCTTATATCTAGGTTATATCTTACCTTATGTCTAAAGTTCATATTTACATTTGCATGTGAACTGGTAGAGATGGAATGATCTAAATGCTTATAAATTATTTGTAACATTTGTTATCTGTATATCTTGAGCACTGACTAATAGTCGTCTATAATTTTCTTCAATCCTTTTTAGATTATTAACATGATATTTATAACAAATAAATTAAACAGTTTTTTGTATAGTGATAGTTTTGAATGTATAGGGAAAATTAAGTTAAAGCTGTCATAGTGAGTATTATTACATAAAGAAAGTAAATTCAGTCTATTCCATGGCCAATAATTCTAGAAAACTGTATGGACGATCTTGATAATCTTCATAGTTGTCATCGTTCGAATGTCTCCCGGAATTCTTGTCATCTTCACTCGTTATTTCAGAATCCTCATCATCAATTGGCGGTGATTCTTTGTCATCGTCATCATCATAATGTTCGTCGTCATCAGTATTTGTTTGCGAACTAGTCTTTTTCTCGCCTAGATTGTCAAGGAAATCTTTGAAATCCTCATCAATTTTAAGGTATTTCTCATGATTTTCACTTTCCTCTTCGTCTAATTCCGGTTTGGGTGACGATATCTCGTTCACTTTTTCGGATGTACTGCCGAAATTGAAATCGAAGAGATCTTGAAAAATGTCGGAGGTAGTGGGTTTTTCAGTCGTCGTCGTTGTTGTTGTTGTAGAAGTTGCAGAAGCTTTATTTGAGTTGTCCGGCTTGTCTTCGTCTGATTTGCTTGTCTTCTTTTTCTTACATTTAGTTTTGTTCTTTGGAACTGAGTGGGGTGTAGTCTCAATCTGATCGCTTGTAACGTCTTCATCTAAGCCAATAACTTCATTGTTTATTTCGTTAGGTTGCAATGTTGTTGATTGAAATATGAATTCCGCGTTGTCTTTTGATTCTTCTTCGGTATTTTCAACATTTTTCTCTTCCTCACTTTCGTCGTATTCTTCCTCTTGATTACCTGCTGTTGTTTCGTTAATGTTGTCACTCTCCTCTCTTATTGACTCTGTTGTGATCGATTGCGTAGCCAGTTCTGATTTTGTCTCTTCAGTGATACTACCGATTGTACTAAACCCACTGGCACGGTCTTCATGATGTCTTTTTCTGGTTTCCTTTTCACCTTCTCTGGGCATGGGCGCCGAAACATAACCTTGGAAGTTGGATCCTTTTCTTCGATACGGATACTTTCCAGTTGGGGTTGTACTTGTTTGGTTTTTCAAGCTCCATTTGTCGTGTTTTACCGAAGTTCCTTTCAAAATTAATGTAGATTGTCTGAAACGATTCTTATTCTTTGGTGAGTATTCATTGGTTGCGGTTGTTGTTTGTTTCGTAGTTGTTGTTTTGGTTGTCGGACGCGTCGTAGTTGTAGTCGTAGTGGCAGTACTAGTAGTTACTGGGGTAGTTGAAGTGCTTGTTGAAGTTGTCGTTGTCGTTTTAGCGGTCGCGGGTATCTTTTTGCTTGTGGTTTCTAATAGAGATTTAGTAGAACTTACGGCAGCAGAACTTGCTTGCGGACTCAGATCTTTTGTTGGCCTTTTTATCGTGGATTTTTCCGGTGCTTTAGTCGTGGATGTGGCTGTAGTTGACGTAATTCTCTTGTGTTTCTTAAGTTTGTCTTGTTTGACAAATTTTGGTGGTGGTCGCGTACGCTTTTTAGGCTTAGGTGTTGTAGTTTTAGTGGTTGTTTCTGGTATTGCCTCAGTAGTTGTAGTTGTTCTTCTTTTAGAAGTAGAAACAGATTCAGTCGTAGACAATGGCGTAGTTGTCTCTGTAATATTGACTTTCTCTATTGCAGATGCCATGGGTGTTGTTTTCGTAAAAGCTCCTAAGATGTTTGTCCATTCCATAGTTTCGACATCTTCTTCTGGTACATTCGCTGCAGTTATTATGTCTGGCGCATTCGTAGAAAGTTTTTGTGACTTTACATTATCGTGTTTTTTCGAAGGTTTTCTGGTTCCATTCGTTTTTCGTAATTTATTTTCGGCCTTTTTGAAAGTCTCAGAAACTTCAATGTCTTCAGTAGAATTTCTATCAGCGTAACCAGCAGTTATCGGTCTAAATGCAGTTTCAATAAAGGCGTCTGGTTCTGTAGATTGACCGTCAGGTATTTGAGGGCTAGGTCGGAAGTCTATTGGCCTATTGTGTCTTACTGGTTTTGATGCTGGCATATGCTTTAAAGGTGGCATAGGCTTGAATGGCTTCTTATCCATAGTAACGAACACTCCTGGCGGAGCATTGTATATTGGTGGCCTTACATTTTCAGGGAAATAATTGACCTTCCCAGGTGGTGCCCGGAATTTGTTGTAGTTTTTGTAGATAGTGATCGTTTCTGGGAGGTGTGTTGTATCATTGTTTCCAAACCTCATCATATTACCGACCTCAAATGATAGGTCCTTCGTCGGCGGTATAGGTGGCAGTGGTGTTGGCAAAACAGCTGGTCGTGTTGTTCTGACAGGCTTATTTGATGACGAAATTTTGTGAGACTGAAGCGTGTATGGGCTACCATTGTTATAGTGATTGCCATTGGTGTACTGGTTACCATTGTTATAATGATTACCATTAGTATACTGATTACCATTACTATATTGATCACTATTGCTGTACTGATTACCGCTATAATGATTACCATTATATTGATTGCCATTGTATTGCTTGCCACTGGTGTGTTGATTACCATTGTATTGATTGCCATTGGTAAATTGATTACCATTATATTGATTCCCGTTGTTATGATTACCATTATATTGATTGCCATTTGTATATTGGTTACCATTGTTATAGTGATTTCCACTTGGGATTTCGGCTGAATCTATGTCGTGATAATGATGAGGGGCTGAGGCTAATGGCGGTGGAATAATAGGGCGTGAACTTTTCAGTGGTTGTTTGTACGGATACGGCGTATACTTTTGATTTTGTTGGTGTTGATCAGTGGAAGCCCCGACATATCCAGCCTTTGAATATGAAGGATAAAGTTGCGGGACGTATGAATTTGATTTATGTCTGGCGGTTGATTCCGGTGGAGTCTCTTCCTCATCGTCATCGTAAGAAAACAAAGATGAAAATATTCTATCTAAACCATGATAATACGATCGGCCTAGGTGATATTTCGTCGGAACAATGTTTTTGTGGATCCAGACAGCTCGTTCTGGTCTCATGACTTGAGAGTGCGTGTTTTCGCGATTTTCCAGTTTCAGTGGTGCTATAGTTGTTCTATCAGGAGTACTTTCTCGCACGGTGAAGGTTCTGATAGGATTTTCAAAAGGCTTTTTCTGTTTTTTCGGCGTTTGCGAGATTACTGAAAATGTTAGTTCGTAATGGTACCGACCAGGAGACATTTCTTGATCTCTTTGTCGAATACGTTTCACTGACCATATTGCCTTGACTCCATCCATACATTTATCGTCAATGCATTTTTCCTTGGAACGTTCATCTTCAGTAAATCTGAAACCGTCTTTCTCCTCTAGAAGTCTCCCCGTGGCCATGATTGCGACATCACCAAACGTGGACGGGTCCTCTTCCTCTATCCTATCAAAGGGTGCTGTTTTGATTTTTTCCCAAAGGTCGTGATCGTCTACTTCCTTAGATCCTTTCTTGTCGGGTTTCGTTCCCGGAGATACGACATCACCCTTAGCTATCAGCTGATCAATTTTGTCTCTGACGAGTGTTAAATAAACGCTGTGTCTCAAGGCGTCCCTCCAGTAGTGTGCTGGGATGGCGGCAACTGTGGGCGGCGATTCGGTTTTGATGGTCTCTTGAAGAGTCCCAGCGCGGGCATGTCGGTCTTCATCATTTTGCCACTCGTTGAGAGGTATCGGCGTTGGCCTGAAGTCATCGCCTGCCGCTCGGCCTTTGTGTATCTGTAAACCAAACAATGAATATTCAATGATCGTGAAATATCAACGCGAACGAATGTTAATTGTACAATGTCCATTAGAACAATCGTATTCTAAAAAAACGTGGATATTTCAGTATGCGTTTGAAAGTAAAATTGTGTGTGGCGGGAAAGTGCGCGGTTGGCTAGCGTGCGGCACGTTAGCGTGACTCCGACGCCAACCCCCTCGAGAATTTCCAATCCACTGATTTTAATATAATTCTCCAATAATCTTTAAACTGAAGATCGTTAAAATTCCTGTCTTCTTATTTAAAAAAAAACATATTTATATTATATTGCCCATTTTTGATGTCATGGGTACACAAGGAATAAACAGCACAAAAATTAAAATCCGCAATAGATGTTGAAATTTTTTATTTTCGACGTGTATGCCTGGATGGGAATTGAAATTGGGACATTGCAATGGATTTTCGCCACCATATTTATAGCGTCATATTCGCCAATTGTAATTAAGCCCCAAAAACAATGAAACCGCGAGTTTAATCCAAGGACCAATTAACAAAAATTCTCACATGTAATTCAATTATACAATCTGTTACAATTAGAGGTTAACTTGAACTTGTTTACTTAGCATTATTTAAGTTTTCGAGTATATTTTTGAATCTGAATTAACATTCTCGCATTATCTGTGGCATCCCTTAGTATTAAGAGGAAAAGGAGATC
>DWPF01000754.1:0-10159 GCA_018251575.1 Cecropterus bathyllus | reverse complement strand
CATGTTCCAAAAGAGAATTAAATAATTTTCTGGCAAATTGGTATCACCTAAACGGTAGATTAATGGAACATTTTTGACAAAGTTTGGATAAATAAGCTTTAAGTCAGTAATGGATTGCAGCGAAACCAAAATAAAGATATATCATAACTTCATCATAATATTTTTTTAATTACAATAATTAAAAAAAATGATGTTAAAAGTTTATAAAGCCAATTGCCATAAATAAATAACAGTGCCGAAATTATTTATAAGCAATGCACTAAATTTACCCCTAAACCAATTTACTTTAGATAAAGTTCTTTATATAGTAACTTTCTCTTAAGAATGCATTTATAAGTCTAAGTTAGTGTATAAAGCTTAGTTAGTAAACTATTCCAACACTTTTTACATTTTGGTACTTCAAAAATTCTTTGCGTAAAATGCATAAACCAAAAGAAAAACGATTAAAATGAAACAAAATTTATTGAAATCACTTTTACAATTCTTTACAAAAGTTTTAAAAACCAAACTAGTAACTTTAACAAAGTTGATTTTTAAGTGTAAACATTGGATAAGTTCGTTACTAATATAAAGCGCGAGGCGGGCTCGTATCAAGGTAGCGCATGCAGGGTTAGCAAACAGACGGCGTAGGAGGCAAGGTCCTCTCACCTCGAGGGGCCTGCGTCTCCGGTTCCAGTGGCGTCGCCAGCACCAACACCTGCGCCAGGGCTTCCACGGTCCACAGCACGCCCCACATGTCCCACAACCACATCACAACACTCCACTATCTCATTATTGGCACAACATTCACTAAACTTAACCAATATGAACACCTAACTATGCTATATCCTATTGGCACGATCATACTTTGGAAAAATTCATTGCAATAAGCTCGCGTAACATTACTACGCGATCTATTACATTATTTTTAACTACAACTTTCGTGTAAAAGTAGTCGAATGTTATTGAAACAAAGACAGCTACTGCACGTCATAACATTTCTCCGCAAAACAAGAGAATACATTCACTACGATCTACACGACGTCTCGACAGGCACTAGTGCTGTACCTGTTTACAATTCGTCAAACGTTTTGAAACGGGAAAATATATCGATATATCCGAATCGAATAATATAATATCGAGAAAAACTTCGATTATAACTAACTTGCTAAACCAAAATATATAATCCAATTGTCGAATATAAATTTATTCCGCAGATAAATTACGAGGTAAATCATTTTTTCCCAGTCGCATGCAAACTCTAGCCATATCTTCAAGGTATAGAATATTTATTTGTGGGTCTCTTGGCATTAAAAAATTATTTGCTGTTTTCCAATCTCCGTCTACGAAACGAGCTGGCTGTGAAAAAACTCCATCAAAACTTAGCCCATATGATCCTGTGAGAATACAACAATAATTAAAGTAGTAAATTACCCAATAAAAACATGAATTGAAACTTTTTTGTAGGTATTTATACGGATTGCACATTATTTATCTCACCATCGCATTGAATCCCTAAGGATATTATTTCCTTAGGATCTGAATCAAAAAACCACAACTTCACAACATTGAGAAGCGCAACTGCTTTACTAATATCTCGTTTCTTGTTATTAACCTGGATGAAGAAAAAATAAGTTAAAAGTTGAAAGTTTGATCGAATAACAATAATTCATATAAGAATGGCATATATTATAAAGGTACTAACATTTTTTTCTGCTATCTTTAACCATAAGCTTTCATCAAAATACATTAAATATTCCATGGTTCGCATTTCAGGAGTCAATTTACCAATACAAAGAGTAGAGTTTCGGACTCTAGCAAATCTATTTAAAGGATCAAAAGAATTGTACTTGTGTATAGTTGTTCTAATATCTACCAAGTGATTAATTCCCACAAAGCCCCATACCGGAGGACAAAACATATTTCTCATTGGTACTTCTGCAATTTTTGCGGCAGTAGAAGATATATCTAATCCCAAATCCGACGTTGAAACAACGATGTTGCTTTTCTTAATATTCGTAACTGTTTTTTTGAGTACAGTAGCATTATAGCAAGCTGGTCCAAGATTAGGCAATATTATTCTCATCTTTGATGATGCGGAAGCATTAATCACGAAAGCTAAGTTTTCCATCAATTTCTTATTTTTGTACAACCAACCTCCGATCGTTAAGTCATTGCTAAAATTAAATTTAATCAATTTATACCAGACCTATGAAAATATTACATACACAAGTAAATAACTTCAACTTACGTGAAAGCAAAATGATCAAGCACAATCAAAAGATCTGAATTTGTCAATGCCATGCCAAGTTTTTCTACACATTTCACAACTTTAGTCGGATTGTTTGTTCCAATATAATTACATTCGCGCTCTACGAATTCTAAAAATGACAGGTTTTCTTGTTTGTCGTAAATGTAGATTTTTGAAAATCCATTACGTCCATACGCAGTATCTAAGAGTCCAGATATTAAATGCATACTTAAAGGATAAGCAGCACCAGATATGCAAGCAACAAACTTTTTCCTTAGGGTATCTTCTTCATTATACGGTTCTGCGTCTAAATATTTTACTTGTTGATCTCGTTTCTGCTTTTTTTGTAACTGACCATAATTATTTACCAAGTCTTGAAATCTTTCCGATGCGAGGAATGTATCGAACTTATAATAAGAATAACAATAATCAAAAAAATCTGATGCCCCACCAATGTAATACGGTTTGCTTCCTTCCATTAACAACTCTTTCCATATAAGAAGTGAGCCAACATGATGCCAATTATTTTTTTGATTTATTTTGCATAACCATGTCTGTAATTTTAGTAATAATAGAAATAATAATATGACGAAACTTTAATGATATTATAGTTTTCACTATTTACAGTTATCTCTACACAGCATGCACAATTCATACATACTAACCAAAAACAACTTGTTACTTCTAGAAAAACATTATAATCCATAATATTTAAAAATATAGTTTAATTAGGAGTATCGAAAGTACTATAATATTGCATTTAATTAAAGAATTTAATGCTATAAAGTCAGTACAACGTTACCTTCCATTCTAAAACTGGTTTTTCTATTCGTCTATAACAAAAGTTTGGAAGATTTTGAGCAAGATAATCAGCTATTAAGCAAACTTGTGCAAATTTTTCGCTTTGCGACTCTCCTGCAATAACAATCTGAAAAACCATTATTTGAATAAAATGAAACAATTTAATACATACTGTCAACTACGAAATGAATAATAAATGACATTGAGTATATTTTATGACTTTTTATTTTTTAATTTCGTGAAGCAGATTTAAAGCCGAAAACAACTCTAAGTCAGTCGCGAGTGTAACCTATTTTTTAATCGATTTTAGCGATAAACTTAATTTTATGTCGTTTATCGATATCTAAGTGGACACAATTCGACAACTTTGATTCTAAACGAAAATGTCAATGTCATGTGAATGAAAAGTCCGTAAACAATAAACTTTTATATTTAGTTTGCATTCTAAATTCTATTAATGATTATTGCGCAAGAAGTTAGTAAACAATATACCTACATATTAAAATATAAATACTATAAAGCACATTATAAGAAACAAAGAAGTATGTCGTTTGTAAGCTATTATTGTCGTTTATAATACTCTGTGGTATAGTTTTTTTTTTGTCAGATTAATCAATGTCAAAGACGTCAAAGTCAAAATAACATTCATTCACCTTTATCATAATTTTAAAGATAACCTATATGTGTTGTGAAATTTATTCTTTCCAAGACATTTACTTCAGTAAAGCAAAGATTATTAATAACAATCTTTGTAATGTGATGTGAAAAACAACTAAGATTTTGTACGATAGAACTTTAACTTTAGTAGATAACCTCAAATAATATGGTTGTTCAAAATTGGGGATTTTGCGACTTGTCGCTTAATAAGAATTTTGATTTAAGCAAACTAAATGTAATAGAAAAAAATGGATTTAATACGGTAGCAATTAACACATTCGTGGAGGAACATAGTGACGAGCCTAAGAAGAAAAAGAAAAAGGGAGATCAAAATAATAAAGAAAAAAAAGATTTCATACCAGCACCATTCGAAATACCGCAAGATGTAAAAGATAATTGTAAACTCAACATTTTACAAAGACTAACACTAGAATTTTCAGATACGGGTGTCTCACATAAAATAAACCAATGCGAGAATGTAAAAAAGTATGATATATTTGCCGTATTACCGAAAACATTACAAGCTTTCCAGTTTGCCTGTAGTACTTTAGACATTGATGTCATTACATTCGAACCAGAGTCCAAGATGCCATTCAAGATAAGTAGAAAATTGTATAGACAAGCAGCAGAACGTGGCATTTGTTTTGAACTTATGTACTCACCAGCCATCAAAGATTCAACAGCAAGGAAAAATATTATCAGCACAGCCCACACATTCCATGCTATTGGTAAATCTAGGAACATAATTTTATCGAGTGGTGCGGACAGTCCCGCTCAAGTCAGGGGAGTGCATGATGTCATCAACCTAGGTTTCATTCTAGGTCTTAATAGCAATCAGAGCCTTGAGGTTATAAGAAACAATGCACGTAAACTGATCCTGAAAGCGCAGTCCCGGAGATGTGGCAAACACTTCATGATGGTCTCATCGTCAGATGAAATCAGCGAGAATAAAACAGTTGATCAATAAAATTTGTTTTGTTTATTTAATTAACACATGAAAAAGATCTATTGCCATTATTTACAATTTATTTCCTTATTGTTACATAAATGAAAATATAATTGAAAATATATCATACACCTATTTTATATTTTACACAATACTTATAAATCCCCTATAAAATAATATTTTGTTTATTATTATAAATATAAAATTAGGATCACAGCTTGTAAATAAAGAAAAAACAAATGGTCCAAATATAATTTACTTATCATCAATAAAAAATAATATAAGATAATAAAAGGAGAACAAACTAGCTTTCTTAAGATTCAAACACCTAGCTACAATGATGGAGATGTCTAGCAATAACTTCATTATTTCCTTGTTAATATATACTATACTATGTAATATTACATGCTCAGATATGAAGCTAAAAAATATGTCCAAGTATACATTCATCACATCCACTTCTTCACTGTTGGTGAGAATTTTGACCATAATAAAATCACTTGCACTGTGTTAATCAATTTAACTAACTTGCACTTTTTTATGAACAAAATTATAAAAACTAAAATGTCTTAAGCAAGTAGTGTCCGACCAAAGGTCGAGTTTTGGTCGAAAACAATCGGGTTTTTGGCTACTGCCACAATGTTCGGCCGAAGCCGAAGCCGAAAGTTCATAAACCATAACAAATTCAGTTCTAAATTGGCTAAATCTTTTTCTTTTTTTAAGATTTTTATTTCTGTAAATAAAGATCTATGTTAATTGGATATACATAACTTCTAGAGCTGATTAAAATTTATTTGCTCCACTTCTAAAATAATAACGGTTCAAATAATGTGAATTTCATACACAACAGAAGACGCAAGCCCACAATAGTTTTTGGTTACCCTTTCGCTTCACCATCTCAATCAAAGTATCGTGTATTCGTTATAGTTCGTTCAATTTAGGCACTTGCTAGAACCTTCGGCTTCGCCCAAAACTTGGACCCATTTTGACAGAAGCCGAAGGTGGTTTTTTGGCCGAAACCAAAGCTTCAGTCGAACACCACAAGCAACACATAAAATAATTATATTATTAATTATATTATACATGCAAAATAATATACTTATATAGGAACTTTGATAAATATGTCACAAAATCAAATTAACATTGTTAGCTCATTCAGATTTTGGGTGTTCTGTTACTTCTTCACTTTGATCTGCTTTATCCATAACAGTCCTATCTGCTGATACACGATTTGCAAGAGTTATGTTCTTGGGATTATCTTCAGGCATGGTAAACATATCAGTCACCCATTTGAATCTGGCAAAAAAACACAAAATGTAGAATAAAAAAAGTAGTAACGAATTGTAGGTAGGATTAACCTAATGAGACTGAATACATACTACATTGAGATGTGTTACATACTATAAAATAAAGATAGCGATGATTTAAAAGCTGATGAAGTTTAAAGCAAAAGAATGGATGTATGGTGAAAAAACACATGCAAAATAAAGAAAAAAAATGCTTAAGTGTAACTATCATATGCACTAAGAACTACTCATACTTGCGCCAATACATACGAAAAATTTAGAAAGTTGCATGTTTACCAAAAAGCTTCAATTTCCATAAATAACAAGGGTCATAATATAATAATTAGATACCATATGTACATGGGTAAAATAAATAAAAAACTGTTTCGATTTTTTCATATATTATTTTCAAATGCAATCTCAACGTTTGGTACAAGACAATACAAAATGTATAAAATTCACACACCAAATATTTACTAAACTATATCATTGAAAATTCACACAAGGCTTATAGTAAACAAAATCCTATTTATCTGCACTAAGTACCTATGAAAAATATTAATCTGTTTCATACATTCAGTTCGAATACTCTTTTTGTAACATTATCTGTAGCACCGCGGGCTTTTCGATTACAACACTAAGCACATTTTCGAAACTTTCTAACAGATATGCAGGACCACTAACTATAGCGTAAATTCAAAACTACACAGAATAATATTTAATTATTAATATTATTGACGCATTCATGAAATATCGCTATTTAAAAATAATACTATTTCATTTTAATCATTGAGTCAACAAGTAAAATTGTGGCACACTTTTACATTATATTTAATCAAAACATTATTTAATTACCATAATATACCTGTTAACATTTAATATACATTAGTGAGTTAATGTGAAACAAAAGTTGAAAGGGGAATACATAAATTTCCTTTTTAAATAATACACTGCAATTATTATGATTTATGAGAATTAGTGCAGACATGTGCGTTAGTGATGATGGCAACGATATTATCCGAGGATTGTTTTCTTAAAATTATATCAGAGCTCACGACTTAAATAGGTGTTCCACCTGCAACAACCACGAGATCCACGTAGACTAGAGTATCAATTAGCCTCAGCACATTTTTTTAAGTTATACTTTCTTTTGGCCCTTTTGGAAACAGATCAGAGCGTATTTTAAGCGTGGGAAAAAGAAGCAATTATTATTATTAAACAAAAAATTACGGTTTTGGCTTTAGCGTCTTTAAACCTAACTTTATAAATTCGCGGCCATCTTTCGCGCGCATTTTCGCGCGTACTTTTTTGAAGTATCTACTTTCGTCTATGAATTTTTTAGAATACACGAAAATATATTATGCCAATATATAATATTATGCTAAGAAAGTATAACTTTTCACGAGCGTACACAAGTACACACACGCTTTTTATATTTCACAACACAAAACAATCTCATAATCGTATCGCCATTGCAGGTACAACTGTGACATTGAGCAAAGAATTTAATGTACAATTTATATTCTAATAACAGTCTTCCGATGTCTTTTGCCTTTTCTTCAATATCATCAATTTGAACATACCATTAACTCAAGCCACACAGAGATAAATGAGATTATCAAAGTACCAGTATGCAGCATTTTATTTTCTTAACAAAACATCACTCATAGCTCTCACTCATGGCAGTAAGTCGTAACACATAACTCACATATTAATATTCTAACTAAATTATTATAATCAAATTAATTTAATTAACCGAATACAATACAGATTACTCGTACAATAAAATAAATAATCTCGGACATAAATCGTAATTAGTTAACAAATTCAGTCTCATTGGTTATAAAATCAAAACAAATTCATTAATTAATTCTGCATCTTTCCTCAATAACTAGATTAATTGTCATTTTCAATAAAATATCATAACTAAAATCCCAATATAAAATAGGAATCAATTTAAAAATAAATGCAAGGTACTACATTAAAATGCTGAAATACAAATTATATTAAATTGTGTATGTTTGTAGAGATTTCTCTATTCTAGCCTTTTTGGCTCGCTACGAGATAATCATTATATATTATGTTATTTACTATCTATTTTACTATTTTTTATTATTTCACGATCTCTAATATTAATATTAAGAACTTGGTACAATTTATTTGTTATTTATAATGTAAGTTATAGTGAAAATCCTGAGTTCAACGTAGAACATTACATACAAGTTTCGTAGGCCATTCTACAATATTTATGAGCACACCATAATACATTAATATCACTTCAAAGAACATAGCGAATCCTTATTTACAGCGCCCGTACGACAGTAGCGAAGTAGCTCATTGATTTATCAGTGAAATCATCAAAAGCTTTTGTATCAGATTTATATAGCACACTATACATGACTAATGGCACCTTAAAGTTTTAGATAGTGCTTTTTAATTAAGAAAAAACCAAAATGTTAAAATGACATATATCTGTGGATACTAATGCAAAAACGGATCATCGATGCTCATCCATGAATATGGATATGGACTCAACTTTTGTTAGGACAAATTCAATTTACCTTAAATATTACAGGTTTGATCTCATTAAAAACCTCATTAAAATATTGCCCAATATTGCATAACATAATGTAATATATTTTAATTTCTTAATATTTGCAATATATGTGATGTCAAAAAAAATAATATTGTTTACATCAAATGTCTATCTATCGATTTCTTACACATAATTTATGAAATTCAATAATCAGTTAAATATTTTATAAATACAGCTCTCTACCTCCCGGGTATCCGTGGACACGGATATCAGGCAAATCACTAGTTTCGACCAACATTAGTTCTTTGGTGCAGCAACAGATGGCGTTGTTTACTATATTTATTGTTTACTATATAATTATTTTTTGCTAAGCTACACATAGCCCACTGATCCAATCGAGCTACTTCGTTACCGCGGCGCACACGCGTCAGTTATTAAGGAAAGAGACACAATGCGCGACCGTATTCACGTTTTCCACCAACCTGTTGTACAGTTCGCGGCGCACGCTCGCCGTGAACTTGCTGACGAGGCACAGTGTGACCGTGGCGGCGAATATCGCGTTGTACAACAACACCAGCCTGAAGTTGCCCAGCCATTCGATGCGACCGAACTCGCCGAGCAAGTCGAAGTTTGTTATACCTGTCGGATGATTTTGAATATTCGTAAGAAATAACACATTTATTTACGATTGTTACGTAATTTAAATAATTAATAAAACTGATTGTGATTCAATAAACAATTATTTTTCTTTAATGGAACAGTCAAGCGAATAATAAAGTATCTATTTATTTAATCGTAATAATTTGCTCGCAATTATACCTACAGAATTTACAAATTCTCATATTTGACGACGACTCTTAACCTACCAAAAAATTATATGGTTGTGCAAAAAAAAATCAAAACAACAATTGACCAAAAGAAACGTGTTACCACAGTGGCGGACTATTAGCAGCCCATCAATGGCTTAGGGCTGCAATGATGAGCGCACCTAGTTTGAGCAGCATGGCAGCGCAACGCGTCGCTAAACCGTATTTTAACTAAACACCAGAATAATATGGCGCGGTGTCGCCGGTATTGGCGATGCGAAATTACAACGTTTTTATGTGTTACGCCCTAAGAAGTTAATGCTATTTTAAAAGGTTTTTATTCATTTAACATTTGTAAGAACAAGTCATTATCAGCATGTATGTTTATTTCAAATCTTTGCGGCAGCCCCGTCAGCGAATCCACATGCAAGTATTAGATTAGACTCCGATGAGGCCTAGAGCAACACTATACTCGACGAGCCAGTGTCTACAAAATACGGTGTATTATGGCACACCTGCAAACGATGAAGCATGACGACGACGAACGGTGATGATTCTCATGCAATATTTATATACACTTGCAAACAATGCGTCGAATAACTTGCCGAACAACACCGAAAAACCTACACCCTGCGGAAAACGGACAAGCGTCATATCGAATATACCCCCTGTCATTTATCCACGCACTCCTATTCGCGTTTTCGTATATAATCGGCGATACGATACGATACAAGTAGCGTAGGCGACTAACGCATCACCAGAATAATCAGTTCGAACTGTCATATTCGTGTATATTCGGCAAATATCCGCACGTACCCTTCTCGAGGAGGAAACCTTCAAAAGGTACCTGACGCCGTGGGAGCGACGCCAGGTTATGTGGGATTAACACTAAAACTC
>DWPF01000753.1:0-10159 GCA_018251575.1 Cecropterus bathyllus | reverse complement strand
AAAGACGTTGTCACGTAAAATCTTCGCCCGTAAAACCGAATTTACAGGCAACCGGTATTTTTTTAAGTCTGATTTGAGTAATTACCCCACTGCGTCAAAAGGAGGGTAATGTTTTTCGAGCGTATGTATGTATGTATTTATGTATTGTATGTATATCCATTTCTTTGGCACGCGCTACAGCCCAAACGGCTCTACGGATTCTGACGTATAATATGTCATTAGAATCGTCTTAGTTTGGAAAATGACATAGGCTATATATAATTTATATATAATATAAAAATGGCGCATGCAAATAGGGGAAAAAGGAGGGGAGTGATGACTGTTTTTTATCACAACAATATGAGTATCAAATAAAAGCTAGTAAATAGACCATTTTAAAAATGTATTTATTGTAATACTTGTACTTGACTATTTTGACAAAAACTGCTAGTAAGCGTTAAATTAAATGTATTATTTTGAACCAAGAAAATCGTTTTAAGGATCGGGTGTTTTTTTGGTACAAGTTCTACATTGTATCTGAAAACAAATAATTTGCTATGCCTTTGAGTCGGATCAATTTAAACCCCAAATATTACTACTTATTACATTATTATTCGTCTTTATACAAAAATTTAATGTATTTGATCATTATGGCTCTTTGTATAATTTTGACAAATTTAGTACGTTGCTTACAAATTCAGCATCCACAAAGTAAGGGAGGTGTCACAAGTTGAAGGTACCTTAATCAATGTCTGCCCAACAATTCAGACTTGTCTCTAAAAGGAGCAAACTAATGTGAATTGTTTTATAATATAAATCATATTCAATTAATAAGATTTATTTAAACTCGTTTAAAACTTGCAAGTTCGAGGATAAAGCAGAAAATTTAAAATAAACAGAATTTTTACTTTAAGTTAACAGAAGTGAATGAGAACGAATTCATAAAGTGGAAATTAAAATTTCAAGTACTCAGCGCCTATGAATACTGTACTGGTACTCTGAATTATAACTTTAAACAATTGGTTAACCAAGTAGTTGCAAAACTTGGTCGTAACACTTACAGAATAGAAATGGAATTTGCCTAATGTTAAGGATATGTTGTATTTGGCTTAAGAATATGTTTAACCTTAAAAAAAATCGTTTTTTTATAAATATCAATATCACTACGCTCGTAAAGCCATCAAACAAGACGATGAAGAAATTTCTTTGACAAGCAAAAGATAAATTTAAATTTAACTCTGTAGTTTTTATAAAGATAACTCTTTCTATACTCAGAACCATACCATAGGTGACGGCCCAAGTGGTGGAGCGGTCACTATACTGGTCTGACCCGCAGTGGGTCCCGGGTTCGATCCCCCGCCAGAAAGACATCTGAATGATGACTTTAGATTTCTGTTCTGGGTCTGGGTGTTTGTGTATTCGTCTGTGTGTGTCGATGGCAACCAGGACGCAGGAGAAAATCCTACTGTGGGGCTATGAGGTTACAAAGCGATTATTTATTTATATCTGTCATTAAATCCCGATAAGATCAGAGTCTCATCTGACGTTGACCACAATAGTGCTGCAATGCCTGAGGACTAAGCCCAACAGTAGGATTTTCTTCTGTGTCATGAGTGCCATGGACACACAAAGACGAATAACAAACACCCAGACCTAGAACAAAAATCTAAACTCTAAGTGATGATGTCCGTCTGGCCGGAGATCGACCCCGGAACCCACTGCATTTCAGACCGGTATGATGACCTCTTCGCTACGTGGGTCATCAATATATCCAACCGCACCAGTGGCCACTTACCATCAAGTGGACTTCACGCGCATTCGCTACTTCAATAAAATAAAATAAAAATCACAAACATTATAAAAAATTTGCAGTAATTACAAAGATGAGTAGATTTAATTAATAATTAATAATTGATTTTTATTATAGACTTAATTTATTAGTAGATTTAATCTAATGAAGTAAAATAAAAATTGGAATCTAATGTATATCATACGACGAATACGAATAATACCGAATAGATAACCTCTTTCCATTGGGAAGTCGGTAAAAGATTTAATCACTGCGAAAAATAGTTTCCAAGTGTATAAAAAGTTAATATTAAAGGAGAATGCCCATTTTGTATGGGCAAATGTACTGACCTCAATATTTTTGTGCCCTGATAAAAATACCTTTATTTGCTTCTGTTATCGAAGTAAATTACACGTACCAACTTTTGTCAAAATTCATATTAGAAGTTATGAGATATTCAACATAATAAGTTTGTTTTTAGGTTATAATAGACTCGGCAATATGGACTCTGTGCAGGTGTATTAAAAGTAGTATGATTTATGTCGCTTTTATGAAACATTCTCTTAACTATTAATAATTAGTAAATAATTCCCATTTTATGGCATTATGTATGTGAAGATAAAAGTACTCGATAGTTACTTTATATGTATTTATAGCAGAAGGGTTATTGGTTATTCAATAATATTTACTTCTCTTACTTTGTTCCATGGTATATTTCCAGTTCTCCCTAATGTTCACATCAATAACAATCTGTACCTAATAATCCGTGATCAGTAATATAGAATGTCTTTTCATCATGACTTTTCTTACATGACAGCATGTGTATCGCTCGATCGTTGTAGAACCAAAGAGCTCGTCAACATATAAGTATTTTTCTTATACATATAGATATAGATGGAACAAATAAAAAAACTTAATGTTATGTGAATTATTTTATTCATCAAATATTCTATCGAGACCTGGAGCTGGTACCCTTACATTATTATAACGGGCCCAACTCAAATACCATAAGATACACATTACATGCGCACAACAACCAACTGTTCTTCTTCCAACTAGGCAAGAGCAGTAATAACCAGATATGGCTTCTAATGTATCCCTTACATTTTCATTTTTATTTATTAACAAGTAAGTATAGTATACTTTGCTGGATACATGTCTCGATTTTATTCTTCCACGAAGTAAGTAATTATTGACTCCTAATATTAAAGGCAAATCTTCTTCAATTTCTTCAGACACTTCTATCTGATATCTGCCATTTTGCCTCATATGCTCCCCATAATAAGATCTAGCTTGCTTTATTTGGTACGTCCCTAAGGCAAACTGCTTCAAACTACTCATATCAAACTTGGGAAAGTTACTTAAATGAATGTTACCACAAACAGAAGTGAAAATAACCCTTCTTCCATTAATATTCTCCCTTATAATGAAATCGCCCAAATGATTTGGTAAATTCTTCCTACTTTTGGCAATGTCAAGATATTCTTGGTCTTCAGGGCGATCTTCAATTGGCTTGTGGAACTTATTTAATAAGGCACATGCTATTTTAAAATCATGCATAACATGTGCCATGGCACGATTGAAGAAGTTTTGCCTTTGTGTGCCTTGTGTGTCTTGCGATTTGAAGTCTCTTTTAATACGTCCGTTTACAATTTCTACCACCCAGCGACACATAGTGACACATCTGGTTTGATTACTTTGAAGAGTTGTTAGTTGATTGTGTCCTTCTAATAAAGATTCAGGCATATGTGCCTTGTAACCTAATGCCTCTAATGTTGGTAAAGCATCTCTAAATCCTCTGTCGAGAATAAAAACATCATTATTCCTAAAGAAATGTCTGAATCGATTTTCCTCATGTAATAAAGCATCTGATAATATGGAAGAGTCATTCATTGTTGCTTTAAAAGGCCCTAAACAGTCTAATATAGTACCATCGCAACATACAAATAAAAAGGGTTTTACAAGGTTAGTGTACTTGTGCAAGCTATATGTATCTTTTTGGAATTTGTAGTTGCTGCTACTTTGTACATATATATAGGTACCATCACAGATAATGATAGCAGGTTGTTCGTGTGGGGTCAAATTCGAATTACCAAAGAGCCCTTCTGGTATTATTTTGTTTTTAGCAGCTACTTCCTGTATTGTTCTACAGGAAACTCCTAAATACAGAGGTACAAATTGTTCTATTAGACAATTACGCGCTTGATTCATATATCTTTCTAAAGTGCTTCGAGGCAGACTAAAGAACTGGGAGAGTCGTTCATTACTATTTCCAGTCCTGAGTTTAGCTAAATATATACTAAGAGCCAAACATGCTGATGGCACCTTTTCATTTAAAGATGGAATCAATGATAGTATTTCTTGTAACTGTTCTACAGTAAATCCTAACCAAAAATGACACATTTTGGCATCTATACAATTAAAATCTGTGAAATCTAACTTTCTTTCCACGGCTCTCTCTAAAATTGCCATCCATACGGATCTGGTGTCAGTATCTCATGCCATAAATTACTATTTATATGATATTGACAAATACAAGCACTTCGAGGTACATATATTTTATAAAAGCGCAACAATAATTCCTTTACCACTGATGGTACTAATAATCTCTGTTCGTTTTGACATTCATCAAATATACAATGATTTGGTGTAGCACTCACACGTTTATATATATTAGAATTGACTTTCTGAACTGTCTGCCTAATTGGCTGAGGGACCATTTGTAATTCTGGCAGTGGAGGTGGTGCAGGAATGTTGATTTCTGCTTCCATTTGATCTTGAGATACTCCTGGAACAAGTGGATTAGTGGATTAGATGCTCTGCCTCTGAGCATCTCGAAGCTGTTGTCTTTGATGAGTTCTAGTGACAGCCATCCAACATGCACGACAAACTCTCGTCATTCTGTTTATCTGTAACAATAAAGTATAAGGGGTCAGTCAACCTTCATTTAAGATTAAAATATCTAATTAAGCTTTTTACAGTAATGTCAATTTTTTTATACACAAGTACTGTTTACATTTTTATTTGTACTTTGAATAATGAAACATAATAATTATGTGATGTTTATGTGATATGATGTAAGAATATGTGTCAAGAAAATACATTCCTGTTTACCTTAAAACATACAGTTATTAAAAATATATTAAAAAAACTGTATCGTAAATAGAATAAAAGTATGAATTGTTTATTTTCATATCTATTATTAGCTAAATAACAGCTTACCTGATGTGGTGGCACCAAATGCAATAAAAGCCTTCTTTGTGGACTATCAAGTGGTATAATATGAGTTCTGGATCTCAATATAGAAACTCCGCAGCTATAACAAACTTTTGTATGTCCAACTACAGGCCTAATTGGTTCTTGGCTTTCATTTGCATTTTGCAATAGAGTGTAACAATTATCACACACTATATCTTCATTAGAAATCTGAAACAATATTAAAGTAAATATTGTTATGGAGGGATGAGAGATTGAAGTCAGCTTTTCTTATTTGTCTTATTTGGTTTACTTACCGGTGTAGGTGTAATCCAAGCCCGTAATATGGTTATTATATAATCGGGCATCTGAGACAACATGTGTCTGCGCATAAATTGCTCCAACATCAAAGAGCAATTGAGACACCGTCTTCGAACTGTAGCCATGTCGAAAATAACCAAAGTCCTTTCTTCTTTAACACTATTTTAAGTCCTTTCTTGTTTATAACACTATTTTCACACAATCACGACACGTCAGTAATTGTAATTATTGATAAGTTTAGTATTTAGTAACGGAGGAACGAAATTAAGCTCAACTCGACGCAACAAAACATACGAACAAATCAATGTGACAGAAACAAACCAGTTAAAGGGCCATGGAGGGATGGATGGTACCATATCGGAAATATCATATAATCGATTTTTCTAACGACAACGCCATAAATATTCGAGATTTAAACTGTATTATTTAACCATACACTGCTCCTATACCATTATAAAAATATACTGCTCCTATACCGTTATGAATCTTATAAAATAATAAATAAATAGATGTAAAAACTAAAAATGATTTAAATACGTCGATTATCATTTTTTCGTTTTTATGACTTTTTATTCTTTATGTTTAGTATGTAAAGAATTGTTTAACTCGTATTCAAGACTAATAAACTAAACTACGCTTTCAGTCGAACATTCATTAGTTTACAACATTCATTAGTTTTTAAAATTAATGTTAAGAATAGATGTTAAGAATAGAACAGGAGATTCTTGGATCAATTCAGATAAATCAGTAAATAGATTTTATAACCTTAATTAATCGATTCATTGATTAGTCGATCTCAGATCTACATCCCTAATCCAAACATAATGGCGAAATGTTTCTGTCACATGTAAAACGGAAGTAAAGTTAGGTACTTATTAATTTGAGAAAATTAACTCCAAAGGAATTTTTTTAGGAAATTGGCTAAAATACTTGAAATATTTTAGTTAATTTTTCTATGCAAAAATCATTGTGACACAACTCTTTTTTGAGAGTACTGGCCATGGGCATTCTCCTTTGATAGGCAATAAATGTTGTCTTAAAACTATCACTTTTCAAAATTGAAAGAATTTCAAATTGAAATTTAATCATAGTTGCGGTTACTTAGTGCTACGGTCACAAAAAAAAACTTAACAATGAATGAATTAATGATACAATATCAATATCATACCACCAGTTTGTTTGTCACCAGGGCCTATCACAACGCAACAAATTCGCTCTTAGTGTTAACCTAAATTAACCTGATTCAGTATGGTTTTGTTAAATGTGGCACAAATAAAGTTAGCATTAACTCATACCGAATATGCATTTCTATACATTTATCTGTTAATTACTGTTTTAAGTGTCCATTTATGTACTTACCGTTATTTCATGGCGTAAAAAATATAACCATAGTACAAGTCTGAAACATCGTACCAAGTGCAACGTGTAAAAACATTTTCCTTAATTAGCATTCAATCCAATGAATCACGTAGGTATTTTACAAACAGCCAGCGGCTGAAGTGCTTGCGGCTGACGCTCTAACGCTTATAAAACGCTCAGTTGTAGACACCCTAAACGCCACCCTCGTGGCGTACCGTGGTTTGAACATATTAATTTCGTAATATCTCATTCGAGTACCCCGTTTGATTCGTTTCGTTTTGTTCCAACTTAGCTTCGCATGTTAATTTGTAAATGGTTTCGCCGAGTTAATTACTGATTTGCGATTTGGCATTGCCCGTGCTAATTTGTTATGTTGTGGTTAATACATAACAATGTATCCAGTTGATTTGTCGTAAATTCGAATGTGGTTGGACCAGGCTATTGTGGGAAGGCGGTTTTATTTGATATAGGTTGTTAAACTCAATAGGTACGAGTAATTCTATCTTTTCACTAAGTTAATTATTGTTTTTTATTAAATAAGTAATTTATTATTATATAGAACGCTAGCAAATTTATAGGCTAATATTTCAGGCTTTTTAATTTATCATTTACCATCTTTCGCGTGAACCTATGGATAGATGACAAAAGTAAGTAGGTATATAAACGCTTTCCGTCACTTATAGTTTAAATCAAATATTATGACTGACATGACAAGACTGATAGGCGAAAAAATGTTGTTATAATGTCGTATTTTGCTACCAGTGGCATTTAAAGTCCTTTTCCGTCAATTAAATTAAAGAACACTTTTCCTACTTCACAAATCCAAAAACGACTTACTTACACGCATTAAGTCTGGAGAGCGCAGGTAAGTCATTAAAAGGGGGATTGGACCAATCAAAAAACATGAGTCCTCCCGTGTCAGAAGCAGCCAATTTGTTCAGAGCCCTCTTTCTTACGTATGATATTAATATTTTCCACTTTATGATCACAGTAATTGTCCTTCGAATATTAAAAGTTGCGATTGTTACGGCGCACGTGTTCGGTGTGGGGCCCTAACAATAGTCACCTACTGGTGGGGTGTCATTACAACGTTGCTTTAAATTTTTACAGTATCGGTGGATTTATTGATTTGAAGTGAAACTTCTTTAGAATCGATGTGATTTGAATGTCGATGAAACGAAAATGCGTCACGATAAAGAAACATTGTACAAACAACAAACAACAACAACAAATGTATAAAATTAAGTGGGCGAGAGAATGAGATATACTCTACTTTACTCTCTCTCTACTCTTTATTATATTCCCGGTGTTCTCTTTGTAAGATGCTACGTATAGTAAAAATATATAATATTTATTATAAACAAGCTGAGCCCCACGGTTATACCCGCGTTTTAAAAATGTAACTTGACATAGTTACATATACGTGCGCATAGAGCGCGCGCTGTTTCTTAGGTTTTAATTTTTTGTGCGGAGCCCTAATTACATTTTCTATAATAGAAAGTAGTAGCCTAAGTTATACCTTATGACATAAGCTATCCAACAGTTAAAGTCCCGTCAAAATCGGTCAAGCAGTTTCAGAGATTACCCATAACAAACAGACAGACAATTTTTTTAGTAATTGACGTTTTGTTATCAGTATCCTATATACTTCCATATGCATTTGGTAAACAGCTGTTAATTTGATATTACAAACAGACACTTCAATTTTATTTATATGTATCTATAGATGATTTTTATTTGTTATTATTATTAAGTTTCACTTCTACCGTGTGTGAATTGCACACAAACACACTTTTATTTTGAAATATTCGATGCTATCACCCTGAAGGCAAGTGGTTAATGTCATCTATGTCTATGTTATCATTTTAAATGGGATTTGAGTTCTATCTGATGCTGTCCAGAGATACGTTGCTACTCCTGAAAACAATGTAATGAATCATTTGTCTCCCTAACTACACTCTTAAAAGCAAAACGAACAATTTTATACTGTTATCGAGATGGGAGAACCAGCGTATTCCACCGAGGAGTTACCACCGCCACACCTATTTCTAGCATAAAGCAGGTCTTGTGTTTCGGTGGAAGGGTATGGTTGTCAGTTCACTTATATAAGAGGCGACTATCTTAGTCCTCGTGAGTAGCAACACATTTGAGATCGACTTCAGATAGAACCCCTGTTCAATATGATGTAGCTTACAGATGTACAGATCGCCATACGCGACATTAACCATTTAATATCAGGTGAATAACATGGTCGTTTGCTACTTCAATCTGACAAAAAATAAGGTAGTATGTAGATATAGAGGTGGGTGTGGCGAATTCGCCTCCGCTGTCGAAATACAGAGAGATAAAAAAAACATATTTGCAGCAGATAAATATAGTGAATTTTTAACTGTCATTCGGCCGTTGACATAAGTTATATGCTTTACCTGTAAATTCTAATTTATTTGATGTAAATATTACAATGGTGATTAATCGTGCTGTCGTTAATTGCCAAAAACGTATGCAAATGTATGCGGCACGCGTCCTGCTTCTTGTAAAACTTTGCAATTGATGTAAATGAATACTTAATCATTATGTTTGTTTGACTTATGGATCATAGCCATTCATATTAGATTTATGTTTAAATGCACCAACCCTTATAACCTAAGAACCCATGAGCGTCAGATTTAAGTCATTTTATAAAAGCTGATAGTTTCTCTTAAAATTGTAACCTAATCAAACCTAACTTTGGAAGCAATTGGCTTCTATGGAGATTGGGTCATCCTAGCTTTGTCAGCTATATATATATGTGTGTGTGTGTGTGTTACTTGGGTGGGTACTAGCTGACAAACTTGATGATCAGTAAGTGTGAGTGCTAAGGCCATACAATCTACTAATATTATAAATTCGAAAGTTTGTCAGGAGGTATGTGTGTTTGTAACTCTCTCACGAAATAACTGCTAGTCAAAAAGGTCTAAAAATTTGTAAATTTTAAAGTAACATTTGCAGTTAAATATTTCTACTGATTGAGTCGTGTCTTGACCGATATCAAGATATAATTATACAGATATCGAGATATCGAGAGATAATTATACAGGTACAGAAGAGGCACTGTACTGTACAGTGTACATATAAAGCAAGTGTATAAGGTTTCGAATGACATATCTACCTAACTCACTTACACGTTAAACATGGCTGAAGTGAGCCGAGCCGCGGGAATAACCTAGTATTTTTATATTAACTTTAGAATGATAGGTGATAATTGAAAACTACTGATTGCCAGACAAGAACCCCCCAACACCCTTAACTTTCATAAATTATAATTATACTTACGTTAAGGTGTCTGAAGGTGGGCATGGCTTAAACAGTTTTCAACTATTATAGCTGTTTACGAAAATCAATCCATGCATTATGTATATTTTGAAAAAATAATTGTTGATTTTAAAATTCATTACCGATCGCTGATTTTGAATTTTGTTAACAACCTGATAGTTCTTGTTAGTTTTCTGTCTGTTAGTAGTCTCGAATTTTATTTAT
>DWPF01000752.1:0-10161 GCA_018251575.1 Cecropterus bathyllus | reverse complement strand
CGATTGAAGAGCGCGGCGCTCAGGTGTTTCTATTTCTGCAATTTTACCGCCCCCTTGAAGTTGCGTAGCGGATAGGACTGGTGGCGGTATTGTAATAAAATATTTCGATTACTACATGTAATATGCCCACCCAGAGGTAAATTATGTAAACATTACATTCTTAAGTAAGTCCCAAAGAGCACTTGGCCGTGATGAATCTTGGCGTCCCCTAGAATAATAATTAGGTAAAAAGATTCCCCCATTAATAAATCAAAGCCGGTGGATGCTTTTAGGGGTAAGATCCACCTAGATAAATGTGTTTACGGGAACAATTCATTTTCACTAAACTTGCAATTCTATGAAACTATTTGCAAGTAGCAAATATTAATATAAAATACCAATTTTTTATAATTGGTCACGCGGATTAGTACGCGGAATATTCAAAATTCTGAGGAATTATAACACGCTTGGATATACCATTGACCATATCCTACAAGGATGCAGACTAATAGGTCGACCTATAAACATCTTTGCGTAGGATATTGAAAATTGAATGCGTTCTAGCGCTAAATAGAAGTCCAATAGCTACAACGTACGATTTAGTATAAAAGGACCCTCGGGTGCTCTCTGAAATCAGAACAACAGCAACTTTCTACAGAGGTACTACAATCTACAGTGAAGAACAAGAAAAATCCCACACCCAGAGAACTGTTAATATGCATAACTGGCGTTTACTAATACTTCTAATACCAAGTTTGCTTCAGCCAATTTTGTCTGAGCATACCTTCATTTATGGCAGGCAGTATTGCACCCATTCCTCGCGTTCACTTGGTGACGAAAGGTTTCTCCATGGAAAGCATCGATTTGGCAAAGCGACTTCCAACGGTGAACGCTTAGTTGACCAACGACCAACCGACCAATTTGACATCCGTCGCTACCGCTATGATGTAAGAGACGTCGAACCCATACACTTCTCAAGTGAGCAACGTTTGGAACGCAGCATCTTTGCATCTGACGACCGTAGTCCAGTTGTACATGTAAGGCAACACAGAACGATCAACGATGTAAGTCAGAGTAGAATCCAAAGGAAAACTGATCGTGAACGAAACAACGATAACTTCAGAAACGGCCGTAACAGTGTTACATCGTTGTATGCTCGTCTCCCTCATGAAAATAGAGAACGCGAAAACAGGGAACATTCTGGACATAGGTTTGATACCCATCTCGATACTCGCCGTCCACACATTCGTGACTCACGTCAAGAAGTCCCTAGGAGGATTGTTAAATCTACTACTGACCGCGAAAATCATGTACTAACACATAATTTCAGGAACGAACATAACCTTAATCGACAAAATCATCGTGATTTGAACCCCCAAAGGAAAAATGTTCCACAAGAGAGGAAGAATACTGGTGATTTATTAGAGCGAAATATTCGTAAGCGGAGTCTTGACAGAAATTCTATCAGATATAATGTTCGCATTGAAACACCAACAGATCTTAGACGTGAACGCGTTAATAGTGGGATAGATGTTCGTAATAATCGCCATCATGGCGAAGACCGAGCGAGAAGCAAAAATATTGATCGTACCCAGAGTACAGTAAATTCACATATGAGGAATAAACTTAAAAGTCCTTGTGATAATGAGAGGCATTCTAGAAATAACACTCATGAAAGGGCTAATGTTTCTACAGAAGATAATAATCGCCAATCCGATGTAAGAAAAATCAATGATAGACAGGTCATAATAAGCAGATTGGCTGCTTCTTCTTCTTCTTTGGAACGAGACAATCGTAAAAATGGTGGAAGATATATAAGCGCTGATCGCTCAGATGAAAGAAATTTAAGACACATCATTCGCGAAAGAAGTGTATCTGCCGAGAGTTTGGTAAGCCAATCTGATAAGTCGAGGATTACAGATATGCGTAGTGTTGTAAACCGTGAAGAATTAAACCGAAATAAGCGCGACCTACATACGATTACTAGGAATGAAAAAATGTTTTCGAGGAATATTCGCGAAAGAGTTAATTCTTTGGAAAGGGACATTAACAGACACAATCCTAAAAAGAGCGAGGACCGTTCAGACTTAAGAATTAAACGCACCGAAATTAGGAATGCCGAAAGGTATGTAAGAGATAATCGTGATGACACTTACTACCGAGAAATACGTCAATACCGTACGGAAAGAATTACTGGCAAACGCATAACCCCTAGTCGAGAGGAACCTAAAAATATCGCAAAGAATGAACGCACCGATAATAGGAATTCTGAAAGGTACTCAAGAGAAATCAATAGCGACCGACCTATTTCTGTTGACCGAGAAATAAGCAATTTAGATTCAAGGATGGCTTTGGATTTATCCATTGCTCGAAGCCGTGACGAGCGAGACGCAATGGCACGAGTTGAACGCGCTCGTACAAGGAACGACGAAAGGTATTCCAGACACCAAATTCGCAAAAGTGCTACATCCAGTGAACACAACGTACGTGAAAAAGAATCGAGGAGAGTTTCAAATGTTCGAAGCCATGAAGCTCGCAACCGTGAAGAATTAAACGCCATGTACGTTTACGAAACATCCCTTCCAATCGAGAGAAGAATTTTGCGTAACGATATCGCCCGCAATCGTGACAACCATAACAGAAATGCGCAACATGTACGCACTGATGTCAGAAACACTGAAAGATATTCACGCGAAAAATATTCCGACGAGAGAGAATCTCTTAGATCTGATGTGAGAAGAATTACTGATGACAACGATGCTAAAAATGATAAAGAACGAAACATTCGTGTACGAGTTGAACGCGCCGTGAACAGGTATACCGAAAGGTATGGCAAAGGTAACTCTCGCGAAAGGTCTCATTCTTTAAACAGCGATGTACGCCAACATGACATGGAAAGAATGACGGACAGGCAATTTACCGACAGTCGGGACGAACGAAACATGAATATAAATCACGATCGCATCAATGTAAGATCTGTTTCTGTGGACCGAGAAGGCCGCGGATTGAATACAAGGCGTGTTGCGGATCTGCAGAATCGTCGAAGCCGTGACGAACGAAACATTTACGTCAAAAATAAACGTTCCGATATTAGAAATGATGAAAGATATTCAAGAGATACTTCTCGCGAAAGAGCCATTTTAATGGAACGAAATGACGAGCACCGTCAACAATTTGCAATGAGAATGGAAGATAGAAAAATCACACGTGCGAATAGAGTTCAAAACCCCGATGTAAGAAAAGAACGCAATAATTTACGATATGTCAGAGATGATCGCATTCGTGACCGGTCAAGTAGCGAAAGAGCTATGTTAATGGAACGAAATGACGAGGGCCGCCAACAACTTGCAATGAGAATCAAGGATAGAGAAATCACACGTCAGAATAGAATACTAAACCCTAATGTAAGAAAAGAACGCAATAATATACGATATGTCAGAGATGATCGCATTCGTGATCGGACTGCTCGCGAAAGAGCTATGTTAATGGAACGAAATGACGAGGGCCGCCAACAACTTGCAATGAGAATCGAGGATAGAGAAATCACACGTGCGAATAGAGTTCAAAACCCCAGTATGAGAGAAGAACGCAGTAATATACGATATGTCAGAGATCATCGCATTCGTGACCGGACAAGTAGCGAAAGAGCTATGTTAATGGAACGAAATGACGAGGGCCGCCAACAACTTGCAATGAGAATGGAGGATAGAGAAATCACACGTAGAAATAGATTGCAAAGCCTCAATGTAAGAAAAGAACGCAGTTATATACAATATGACAGAGATGATCGCATTCGCGACCAAGCTTCTCGATTGAATGATCGTGAACTCCGCGAAATTAATGGCCGAAGGATACTTCGAAATCAAATGACCATGAATAATGATGAACGGTCATATTTGAGATTCAGAGAAAGGCAAAGTTTCAGAGACTTCACTCACGAAAGGACCTCAGAAACTGTGGAACGTTACACTTTACAAGGTCCAAGCAAACGGCTATCAAACGAACGAGAAACACGAAGGGATCAAATTCGTAACAGAGATAGTTTGGCATCCCCACGGTTTACTCGTAACCATAGGATTTCACAGGAACAAATACGTAATAAAGATCATGTACGATCCTCAGAATCTAGAAAGGCAACTGCGATGCGAAGTTCTACTTTAGATTTGCACCGGGAAAGAGAAGTTGGTATTCGTGAGGGATATATAAGAGACTCTAAGAACATAGACACGCGACGTGATTATGCATCGAGACAAAATTCTGTATTTACTAACGCGATTAGAATTATGACCCGAAACGAACCCACTCATATTGCTACTAAATCAACTGAAAATGATTTTAACGCGCTGTTCCATGGGCAATATTTATTCTATGTAATTCAAGGAATCTACATTCTTGGTGTTTTCATCCAAGTATTCAAAGAAAAGGAAAACTCAAAGACTAGGTAAGATTTTTAAATGGACCCATATTATTACCTTAATTAAATGTTTGAACCTACATAAACATACTTCATATTACATTATTTATTATTTAAGAACTTATATTTGATTTTTTCAATTCTGTTACAGCTCTATCGGTTGGCTCATCCCTACTAGACTTCTCAAAGTGGACTAAACGGCAAGGCGGCGACGGATCCCATACCATTTGTATAATTGGCATTACTATAAAAACTTTAATCAAATATTTAGTAGATTTCATGTTAAAATAATTTACAAATGTTTATCTAATATAATTATGTAGAATGTTAATATTATATTTAAAATAATAAAAATATGTTCTGAGAAATATTGTTTGATTAAAATTTTTGGGTACTTATTAGATCCAAAATATAAAATAAAACTGCTTAGACTACTACGCGAACGACCTATTCCTATTTTCTACCTTACAGTAGATGTTAATTGTGTTATAGCTAAGTAAGTACCTACTGAGTAACGAGTAGTATACGGTGTTCTAACTTATTAAACTAGATAAACCAAGGTAAAACTGTACAGTAAATAATTAGTTAAAAACATGCATAACCTGGTTAATTACCTACTACACACTGCTGGGAATTGGTGGATCCAGGATTTTCGTTTGGGGAGCTCGAAGAGCCAAATGTATTCAAAGTATTAAGATGACGAAAAAGTCTTCAAATAAGGAGGATACTGTATATTATAATTTAAGGATTGGGAGGAGATCCAGCTATTTCTGAAAAATGCTGGTTAACTGATGGACTTAAGTTCTAGCATTTAGATTTCGGGAGGAGGTTTGAGTCCCTTAGCCTGAAAAGGTTTGAAGATAAATTCAGATACATCATAGACTTCATCATAATTTTTTTACTCTGGTGGATCCAAGATTTTTGTTTCTGGAGAGCCTGACTCAGTTAAGATTTCAAAGAACTTGTTGACGAAAAAAGGTCTTCCTGCGAGGAGTAGAGTATAGTATAGTCTACATCAGTTTCGATTGAAGAGCGCGGCGCTCAGGTGTTTCTATTTCTGCAATTTTACCGCCCCCTTGAAGTTGCGTAGCGGATAGGATTGGTGAAGATTATGATAGGCTTTGGAAGGCTCGAATAACGTTTTTTAATTGCTTCAATCTATTCCTATTATATCCTCGAAGAATATATAGGCTTATCTATACATATAAATAAAATTAAAATGTTTGTTTATAATATCAAAATAACAGCTTTTACAAATGCATATGGAAGTATATACGATACTGATAACAAAACATCAGTTACTAAATTTTTTGTCTTTCTGTTTGTTTGCTCTTAGTATTTTCTAAAACCGCTGGACCGATTTAAAAAATACTTTCATAGTTGGATAGCTGATATTAAATAAAACGAGTAATTTACTTTTGTTTTAGAAAAATAGTTAGATTTCACATTTATCTAGGTGGATCTTACCCCTAAAAGCATCCACTGGCTTTGATTTATTAATGAGGAAATCTTTTTTCTTTGTAAAAAATAAACACATTATCTTAGCTTCAACCAAGTCGATTCTCGATAACAGTCGATATTTCGTTAACATTTTTAATAATATAAAATTTCGGCTATATACATGTCACGTTATATTTCTTTTAAACGCGGGTGAAACCGCGGGCTCAGCTAGTTCACAAAATTTTCAAAGACACAGCACTGAACGCAGTGGAGTATCGAGTAGGTAAACGAGCGCTTGGGCACCTACAGTGTACGATACTTTCTTTCGGCCGCATAACATAACTTCGTACTATAGAAAGGTTCAACGGTCATTCTAAATAATATTTCATTAAATCATCTCAGATGTAAGGCAAGTATGAACCCCTTACACCTCTCCTCTCTCCTTGTCTCATGATTCTACCTACTCTGAACACTCGATGCCCAAATTCTACGCACCTTCTATTTCTAGCTCGCAATCGCTTGTCTTTCCTGGTTGCAGATTATGCTCCTTACATATGCCAGCGACAAAGGCGCAGCGAATTCCGAGCTGACATAGTGTAGATAAGGAACACAGTCTCTTTGTTTTATGATGTGTATAATTCTGTAGAGTGCCTTTCGGTATAAACGGTGTCGAACTCCCACACTGAGTCACCTCTACACAGCTAAGTAAGATATAATATAAGCTATGAAAATAATATAATATACATACAATGAATATGGCATAACATTTAGAGATCCTACGTTCTCAGCAACCCATAAAAAACCTAGTTAAACTACCAGAGCTAGGCTAAACAAAAAATCAAGGAATCTTATTGGTGGATTTGATACCCATCCATAACTTGACTACCTCGGACAGGTCGAGTAAATAAGTAGTAGAAAGGCGTTCTTAAGACAGATTAATTCAACCTGATTCCATTGATATTGAAATAATTATAATCAGAGGTTGAGTAGGCTGGAGCCTAGGGCGGAATATTTTAGGGACGGCAATGCTATTTTGGAGGCGGCAGAATATTTAATTTTTTTCGCTGACTTAAATGTGTAAATCTGCCACTGTTTATAACAAAGTTCTATGAAAATTATTCAATCTCAAAGTGCCCCCAGAGAATGTTTTTATAAATAGAATAAGCATTTCTAACATTTAAAACTAAAGTCAAAACAAACCTACTTATTATTGCATAAATTATTAGTTCCTAATCATGTTACAACTGTTTGAAATATGTTGGTTGAGCTGTATTTGGTGGTAGGGAAAATAAGTTTGAGAACCTTTCTTATAATATAATTCAATAGCTTTCGAAGCCGAAGTATCGAGTGTTGTAGTGGTTTAGTAGATTATTAATTTGCAAAGTAAAATTAATGTTTTATTTGTCTGTATATACCAGATTATTGAATTTCATTCTTAATTCCCAATATTATATTTTACATTGTAATATTTATTTGTATGACTAATTTCATCATTCACCTCGTTCAACATTTTGGAATTACATGAAAAACCAATACAAATGTTGCGGATGCCGATTTTTTCACATCCGGCTGTAAATGCGGATTTTTGAAGGCATCCGCGGATGCGAGTGTTTAATATTTTACATAAATATAGTATATGAATGAAGAACTACATAAATGTCAAAGTAATTATTAACATTTTTGTTAATGGAAATTAGTATTAAGTATAATGCTACCAATTTTTTTAACTTCACTTAATAATTTTCATAGTAGTAAGTAAAGTTAAAAATAGGAGCATTAAGATAATGGCATTTACGTGGCGATTGAATTATATAAGCTGCGCTAATGTAATCCAGAGATTGCCATTAACAATTATTTACACAAAATGATCATTGTGTGACAATACACGCTCAAAATATCTATCTATACAATAAGTCATCTAGCGCAAACAGGTAAGGATTTAATTTTGCAAGAAACACTGTCGCAACTTGTATTACATCCGCACACGCATGAACATCCGCATTAATTATCCGCAGATGCGGATATCCAAATCTATACAGATACTCCACATTTGTGGATGCGAATATTCGCAACAATTTTGTATCGACAAAGTAATGATTTTATTTATACTAAAAAAGAGCCATACAAAAGAGTCAGAAACGCCGTTTCGAAGAAACCGTTTCCAAACTATGTTAATAGTAAATGTTGCAAGTCTTATCATGCAAAGTTGGATGAACTCAATAACATTGCCTACTTGTAATAATTCCCATATAATTGAATGAACAAGTGTTAAAAGTCAATACCAATAGTAAAAAAAGAGTATTAACTCAGTAATGCTAAAAGAATAGCCCATAGCAATAGATTGTATGGAACACCGCAAAAGAATTAGCAGGTGAAAATTTTGTAAATTACTAAAGTGTTATATATTACAGGTGACATATCATTCTCAAGTTGTTAAGACCTCATGCTTCTATGTTGACTTGAAATAAAACTGCCATTTGGTTAACCAGAGGTTTATTTTTTTTTAATATCCTTAGTTCTAATTGTATCCATAGGATTGGATGACAGCGTTGAAGGGTGCTGTCGATTTCGCAACCTTTTCACCGGCCTCCTTGGTTATCACCACTCTTGAGTTTCCTTTCAAAGGCAACTTTGTGGATAGCCTTGAACTTTCTCTTGTCTTCGAGCTTGCGGACAACATCGCGGTACTTCCATCCAACTTCATGAGAGAGTCTGCCAACGTGACAGTACTTGCGTCCGGGCTTCAAGCAGAACACGCGGAGGGCAGCTGGTACAACCACACGGCGACGGTTATCGTAGGGAGGAGGGCAACCATCATAGGCACGCAGTCTCCTGAGAGCGTCCTTTCCACGCTCAGTTTTGTGTGGGATCATGCCTCTGACAGTCTTTCACAAAATCTTGGATGGCGCTCTAAAGTGGAACGGGCCACGTGCAGGGTTAACATTGCAACGCTTGCGCAAAAATGACATGAACTTCAACTTGTTCCTGGAAAGATCAAACATCACTTCAGTCTCCTATAATACTTCTATTTTCCTTAATGAAAGTCAAAAGGAATCAGATTATTTTAATTTTCAACATTGATTGTTCAGTCGCAAATTACCCAAAAGAAAACATCATATAGACATAATATATGGTTTTATCATTGATTTATTTTACATTTACATAAATATTATGACTGACTGACTGACTCATGAGCTTGACTATAAATGAAGCACCTGTGCTCACAGCAGTTAAAAATCTACAAATTTGATTATACAGAAGTAGTCAAAACCATTTACTGCATGCTGTAGCATTTAATTATGTGTTACTGTAGAGGTTAAACGTAACGTAATATCGAAATAAAAAGTTAATAATACACATGATCAAAGTTATTAAGTAGTATTTATGTTTAAAGCAAAAGAGACAAGTTGAAATTTAACACTAGTTCTTCCTAATGTATTAGACAAAAAGTGTCTGAAAATTAGTACTAACACTGTTCAGATGTAACTTACCTGAAGAAGTTGCCAGAAATGTTAAGTTGCTCGCATCGTACGACAACAACTTTGTTTCCTTCAAGCAGGACCTTCGCAATGACTGCAGACAAACGGCCCAGTAGATGGCCGCGGCCATCGATTACAATGGCCTTATTACTAAAGCCCGTCATTTTCACGACAACAAAACCGAAAAGGGGGTGTTTTTGGTTATGGCACTGAAGATATAGGAAATTATATCATTGACACCATTTTAATGTTTGTAAAATTGAAATTTATTGAAATTTAATCAGTTCAAATTTGTCATATCGGACGACCAGCGAGAGGTACATTATACATATAACAAAATAGAAGTCAAATGTGTCCGCTACTTTTATACCAAACACATTTCATGTTGAAAATTTACCAATATCGTAGACGAATACAATTATTTTAAACGCAACTCACAAGATGCCGTTAGCCAGATAGCAATCGAGTGACATATAATCATTTCTGCGGCGCCTCCGACAAGCGCATGTCGCTCGACATGACTGTCATCTCGAGTGACGACGTATCGCTGACTTGTGACGAGTGGAATCTGAATAGCTCAGATCATCAGACTCTATGGAACCATTTCAGTTTAGAATATTGAAAGCAAATCTTTTGTGAATAAAGTGTGCGTGTTAGCTCCGACGTACGACTGGAGTTTACTCCTTCAGTACGATTATTTAAACAGGCGCAGTAAAATAAAATCATAATTTAAAAATACACTAAATAACGTACCTGGTACCCACGTGTTTATCAGATGTTACGGCACTATTATCTACATCACATTCTGCCATAGTTTATAAAAGTTTCATTTCACTTTAGCGAAATATA
>DWPF01000751.1:0-10163 GCA_018251575.1 Cecropterus bathyllus | reverse complement strand
ACTTATGGTGTAATTGGTTTAATGAAAACAAGAGACTAAACTGGTAGAAAACAGTCAAGCTCAATACATGAAACGCTTAGGGCTTAGTTTCTTTTAGCAAAAAGTTGACCTCAACAACCCCTTCATTACAAAACATATATAATATTCGTGTTATACAGCAGAGTTCTACCACCTTCATGTGTATTCTGCTCATATGACTGTAGATAATAAATATTTTACTTCGAAAGTTTGATGATTTCTCAAAAAAAAATTACTTCATTTATGTCAAGCAAAATGTTTATTTAGTACTATGTATTCAAACTAAAAAAGAAAGATAACGCCTTCTAGAACGTTATTTTCAAGTAAAAAAAAAATATAACAAAAAAATACAACCTTTCAGATGAAAAAAAAAATCAATAAAGCAATGTTAGCTTAGCTAGAAGTCCGTACTCGCTGTAGTATATTTCACTTGATCACGTCGAGTAAACTGTATCCAATATGAGTAAATGAACCAAACTGAATTAGTATGGTAAGATACCGAGGTATTCCACTTCAGTCCTCTGGGAGAGCAATGCATCTGTGGTCGACCTTAAGGAAAGCTACAACCTTATCTGATGTTATAGATGTCCATGGGTGGCGATGGCCCTTTACTATCAAGTGGACTGCGTGCTCGTTTGCTACTTTTGTATCATAATATACATAAAATTTAACCTAACTTGTGTATACTCCACAGTTTGTGGAATAATTATATTTATAATAATTAACACAAACGTATAATTAAATTTCAATATTTCGTTACAGCGGATTCATCTATCTTTTTTTGGTCTGTGTAAAGCAAAATCTTTATTAATGCTACTCACGGCCTAATTCGATTCCGAATATTACTCACTTGTTTTCCAAAGTTAATATTTGTATTAAATTCTGGTCACGTTAAAAGTACAATTTAAGGTTACAAACGAAATATTTTGAACTGTAAATTCACCCAACATTTATTTGTAGCTGAAGTTATGGTTTATTGGATGTAATTTAATTTGGTATGTTGTATGAATGATGATCTTTGTTTTAGTGATGCGAAAAAATGCGATTTTTATTTTTGTATAATTATGAAAATACGTGTTAGTAATATAATTAATCACCGAGCTTATATATATAGTAAGCATATATGTATAAGTTGAAAATCGTTCTGATTTGAAAATTATTTTAGTAAATAACTATAAAAAGTATTTTAAAGTATAAAAATAAAAGATATAGCAATCGTTGTTTACAAGTTAGTGAACAATAGTTAAAGCGAAATTTCGAAGCTGTGCAATTAATACGTTAGACAATAAGACTAGATTACGCTATTCCAGAGATATCTGATTATTTTTACACCATCCTTTGTTTATTCATTTTGTTTCTATTGTTCCTTTATGTTTTTTATTTCGTTTCCGATTGCCGGTATCTAATTGCTATTGCTTCATTGTTGTTGAGTTTGTTGAAAACGAGTGAGATCGACCTCTCATCTTATCGAACGCATTTATTCTATTATTTTTAGCTGAGCTTTCTGTTAGTTGTTTCTTTGGCTGTAGTTCGACTCGCGGTGAAGTTGATTTCTCTCTCTTTCTTTTATCTATGATCCTTGAGTTTTCCTTTACAATAAGTTTATCGTATTTTATGTACGCCAAGTTTCCTTTTTGCCTTTCTTCGATTAATTTGGGTTGCAGTGACTTTCTAATTTCTAGGGTTTCCTTTGAGAAGTCTTCTGTTATGTACAGTTCCTTTAGTTTTTTTTTGTTTCTCATAATTTCAGACTTTTTCCAACCACTAACCAATGAAAGAAGTGCAGGCCTAGGTTTCTCATTTTTGTTTCGTTTGCCGATACGGTAGATTTTATTTATTTCGTGATTTTCTATAGTTATGCCTAGTTCTTCTAAAAATAGCTTTTTAACGCACTTGATTAAATCCAGTGTCGACTGCTCTCGTTCCTCTAGTCCATGAATGATTATATTATTACTTTTCTTATCTCTCTCTAGAAGCTCCACCTTCTTTTCCAGTGTTTCAACTTTGATTTTCAATTTTTGATTTTCTTCTATGACGGGTTTTAATTTTTCTTCCATTTGTCCAAGTATGTTATTCGTTATCTCAATTGTTTGGTTCTGCATTTCTATTTTCATCTTATCGAAAAAAAGTTGGAATTGTTCGTCCATGTTTTGTGTGTAATGAAACGTATTTAGTTCCTTTTGTTGTTGGCAACACTGAGGTGGCGCTGTTAGTAGGTCAGGGTGTAGTTTTGACAGCTATGTGTCAGCTGCCTATTGTGACTTTTAGTTTGTTGAGGTCTATGGATGTAGTTCTAACCTCGATGTTTTGCCAATGCTTCTTATTACAATCTTCCGTGTGGATCCAGCAGATATCGCGATGTTTATTATAAATATCCTTCAGTTTCACTTTGTTTTCGGTTTTTGTGCAGTAATAGTATGTAAACTGTGGCTTTAAACTACTTAAATGAAAATAATTTCTCGGAGCACTGACACTGTGATGTTTACCATAAGAGTACCGGAACCGGAAAAAATGAACTGGATTATCTATGAGAAATCTATTGCGTGTCTGTGTAATCGTTTGAAATTGTTTCCTACCTAGAATTGGTATCGTTTTCAAAGTTTCGGTAAGGTTAAAGTTTTAAGCCTTAAGCCCTAAGCTTTATGAATACAATTCGCATCTTAGTCGGCGTACGCTATTGGAGACTAGGGCATACAATTTCATAATGAGTCCTTTGATAGGCTTAAATGGTAGGTATTTCGAAGTTACAAACGCTTCAATTTCATATAATGATCATCTATGAGCAATGAACGTTAAATTTTGTAAAAATATATGACTTATTATCTTAGTAGCGAGTGCAATCGCAAGTATGAGCTAGTATACTAATAATCTGCTATACAATACCGGGTCGTTTGAGTAACAGCGCAATTTTCAACTGTCAGCCCCAAACTCTCACTCGGCATTTGGCAACCAAACTGTAATGGCACAATAAATAGTTTGCAGCCCTCAGCCATCTGTCACTTAACTAGTAAAATATACAGACGTCATTCAGCGGGCCACGTTGAAAAATCGCGGTGCGGTGGGGAACCCCTGTCATATCCCCGAATCTCTTCCCCGGTCACGTTCAACTTAAACTGTAACGTTTTAAAGTCCATTTTACTACGTAACTGTAGATGAATAAATTTAAATATTTGTTAACTTAAAATGTAACCCGTGTTGCCGGAAATACAGTCTAAATTGCACGGCTGAACATTTGTTTCTTGGATTGGTATGAAGGCTGTACGAAATTGTATTTTATTGTGCCGGTATTGGGGGCAAAATGCATCTCTCTGTCACTAACCTTACGTAGGGGTTATTTAACTTTGAAGTCGCTCAAAAGACCCTCGATTTGGGATTCTGGCGGATTTCTTTTTGGATTAAAGACCTCATGAATTTAATGATAGTGCTTTGAGGGCATTACGGGCGCTTGTGTCACGCGTCTGATTTTTAATAAGCTCCTTTCACACTTCCATTATCACGACGTTCGTAATTGCGAACGGAAAAAAATTAAACGGGAAATTTATCGTCATCTCAAGGACTGCTTTGAAGTTACTCGAATTGAAAAGGTTTTGAATTTAAATTTAACTCGCTACTTGTATTCTTACGTTTTATAATGACTGACTTTTGAGTACAGTATAAACCGGATGCATTCATACAATTTCTTTTACAAGATTAGAGTCTACAAGTTTTTTATATCTTTTTAAATAATAATCCAATTAGAAAGTTATCATCTGTCCTTCTTTTAACTCTGATTAATCTATCTTACTACTAATTAATTAATTTTGATTAATCTATCTTACTACAGGACTAAATATTATTGTTTTAATTAATCAAGAAAAATCCGCTTCAAATCTTTTACGAAACAAAATAAAGAACACTTTTTCCGTAAAAACATTATTCTCGCTCTTGTTTTGTCTTCAAATAATAATTATTTGACGACAAACAAGAGACAAACGGCATCATGTCGATTTGTTTATTTTCAGCCGAATGTCCTTTATCCCTCTGTTTATTTAATCTGTGGTGTATGCTTACGCACATAGTTTCAAAGTTTTAATTGTAACGGGTTCGGAAGGTAGGTGGGATAAAATATTTAACGTTTCCCTCCGAACATTTGAACACGTGAATTATTAAGTCAACCTGTGGTGTTATGTAAACTAATCTAATTTTTGTTTTCTTTTTTACAGGTACGGCTGGTGTGAACGGATGTTTTAGCGAATGCTGTTGGTGTGAGATATTTATATTTATTTTCTCGTACTTTGACGAAACCAGGTTGGAGTTTTTCGTAATCGAGTAAAATTTTCACATTTTATATATTATAATATAGGCCCAAAGATGTCGTGATAATCGAGATTATTATGTCAACAATTTATGTCTTTTTTATCGTTATTATTAATATCCTTTCTTAAACTGGCCAAGCGTCAGTCGGGCTCTCTCGTAACCAAATAAAATAAAGCATGATTTTTTTGGAAATTAGTAGATGCAATATTATAATGCTGTGTTGTATCACAGAACCCTTAGTAAGCGGACCCATCTCACACTTGACCGGTTTTTCTTCATGCTCTATTATTACCATAGAAATGAAGTTATGTATTATATTTGGTGTAGATAGTGCATAAATTACAATGAGATATTTTAAGTTATTAGGTATCTTGTTAGCTTTTATGTTAGTCATGCTTCATGAAAATTAATGCGTTTCTGTTGGCACAAACTAAAATATACGCATATTAAGTCCACAGTTCATCCACCAGAAGTTCTCAAAGTTATATCGTTTACTCCTTATTTTTAGAATAAATATATAGTTTTGCTCTACTAAAAATTATCGTAACAGGGCAAACAATTACAGACAGTAGGGGCAAAAAAAATGAAGATAATGTTATTTCTGAACTCTTCTGAACTGAACTTTCTGTATCACATTCCCGTTTTCTCAGGGCCATTTACCGCCTTTTACAGGCCTCTAACGCCTATTACGTAAGGTACTCCCACCCACTTTGAGAAACACTGTTCTAGTAGAGTACCCAAAAGTCACCCCTAGGTTAAGTTAAGGAGCTTCTGTCTTTGAACTTGCATAAATAAAGATGTTTGTGTTTGTTCGTTCATAAATCACCCAAATATTTACATTGCAAGCTAAGGGCGCATAAAAGAATAATTACTTATGTGTAACCTTATTTAAATATTGTATAATTTATATTGCGTCTGCTACATATTTATTATTTGAAGGTGGTCGAACTCTTAATTTGACTGCGGAGTCTTGAACAGCTAGTTCGTATAACAGCAGTGTTAAGAGATCCTATGTTCTGGATTTAAGGCAGTTTTCAGTAGCGATTTATAGCCAAGCTTCAAGAATCACAGAATGGATGGTGGAAATTAAGGGAGTTACGGTGACGATTTACCCTGAAGTGGACTTTATACTCCTTTACTAAATTATGATTTTAGACTAATATTATCGCGGAATTGATACATTTTAATATGTTACGGGCACTCACGATATGTGTTTTTTGAATTTCTTTTTGCCCATATTACATGGATCGTGGTCAGTTTCGCCGTGACCACGATCCATGTAACTGAAGCGTGGTAAATATTAAAATTTACTAAATTAATCGTAAAAATGTGATTTAACTCACACAAAAAAATACACTAACACCCAGACCCACAAAATAAATTGATAATTAAGAATTAAATAAAACATGTATCTGTGTGGTCGCGGTTCGAACTCACAACCCCTCTACAGGTCAGAACACTATCGTATATCACATACCACGTCAAATCCAAATATTTTACTATTTTGCAAAAAGTTAACAATGTTAACAAATTCTTTCTCTTCTTCTCAAGTTAAGATATATAAACATATTCCAATGTAATAAGGTAAGTGATAAGTGGTCGCAAGCACCCTTTTCTATGAAATAAAAAGAAAACTCTACCGACAAAAATCTAGTAAGCCCAACCAACATATTTCATTCCTTCCAATTCACGGAACATATAACTCGTTTCATTACATATTGTCATCCAATTTGGCCGCATTAGAAAACCTGTTACTTTTTTTAACGATTATGTTTTATAAATTTTAATCTGTGATAGCAATGAAGCATACCGTCCATCTGATGGTAAGTGGTCACTGAAGCCCATGGACATCTGTAACGTCATATAGATCAGCGGATCTATCTAACGTCAATCGAAGATGAGTTTCCTCTCCCGAGGTCTGAAATAGCCGCGTTGAATAAAGTGAGGTGGTAAATAGGATTGGAGTCGCTGAAGTCGACTACAAATGAGTGAATTTCTGGGCTTAAAATAGAATACCTCGTATTTTTTAAAGTATTGAAGTATAAAGCAAGCGTCCAGATATAATCAATTCTAGGTAGAGCTGAAGCCCTATTTGTGATTTGCCTTAGGGGTAATAAGTTTGCTGCAACTAAACACCTTCTAAAAGCGTTGCATCGTATCCAGGATAGGATACCACTCTATTATCAGGTTTACCATTATTAGGCAGTAATAACAGTTGCGGAATCCGACATCGGAAGAATTACCAACAGTTCTATCATTCTAAAATGTTATCTCTCGCTTCTTTGTAATGTATAAGTGAGAAACATACACAGTAAGAGCCATTTTGGAATCCATTTTTTATTGGAACAAGTTGTAACAACCGTGAACCCGAGAAACATGCTGATTATGTCACGTTTTTTCTTTATCTGTACCTAAGCCTGTAACCACTGACCTGGGTGTACTATTTCATCTCGGCTGTCTAGATTCGGAGCTTAGGTTTTACGCGTGTTGGGTTTTAGTTGCGAATTTCGGTCTAATGTTTGTCGGTGGTATTGTATAAGATAAGTTAGGGAATGGTAATGATTTGAAAGTTTTGGTTTATATTTTTACTTTGCGGGATTTTACGAGAAAGGAATAAGTAGTTTATCTAGTTAGTGGTCATTGCCACCCATGGACACATGCCACATGCCCATGCCACAAAGACGTTGTAAGCGACTTCATATATTAATAGTTATAATGTTGTAGTTCATGTCTATCACAAAGATATGCGTTGCTACTCCCGCTACTCCCTTAACGAAAAAGGTCGTCTTATATACAAATCGCCTTATTTACGAAACGCAAAAACTACTTCACTAGAAACACTACACTACACTGTTTCTACCTCATAGTATGGTATGATTTATGACAAATACAAATTGGATTGGAATACTTGAAAAAAGCGTGCAGTTCACGTTTCGGTAAGTGGTCACTGTGTTGGAATCTGTACCTAACTTTATTTCGATATAACACACCCATGTTAGGCTTTAGGTGGTATGGTACAACAACATAAATCATTGCTGCGAACAAATATGGTTGCCTCATGTAAACCAAGCAATCACACTACCACCGAAGGGAGGAACCTTTTGATTCTTTACTCGAACTATATTTGCTCTACCATCCTTTGTACTAGAACTGGACAATATCAACCACTTAACTTCTAAGCGAAAGTTCCGACAAAGTCGCAGATGGAAGTTAGTACAATATATTTTTGTACAACGCTAACTTGTGGGTTCCATTGTTAAACTCACCTTTACATGAAACCACGGTATCCCGGATAAAGTTTGTAATACTTGGCAACTAATATGCATAATCGTCAGCTCGCGGATCTATCCGAGTGGCCCTCGTTTGTGGTGCAAGTTAAAGGAGACAGACTAAAATATGTAACCGTGTAAGAAAACACGGTTGAAGTAAAACAATGGAACCATAGAAAGAGTCTGAAAAGGAAAGAGGTAGCACATTGGAAATGAAAAAGAAATTTTGACTTTCCTAGAAATTAATTATTTAATCCATACTATTATTAGTTTTCTGTACTATTTGCAAAGGATGCACAAATACAGACGCACAAACATCCAGACATTATACCTGCCAGTATAATTGTCTAGGCAGAAATTGAACCCTGTGCTAAACATGCATTAAAACTATTTTTTCTACTTTTTGCATATCTTTTCCAACTGTTTTTCGCATATATTACTGATTTTGTCTGTTTTCTTTTGTTCTTGTTTATTTTTCTCTTTTCTTCATGCAATAGCCAATAAATCGCTAGACGCTTACATAGTAGTGAATCGCTTGTAACTTGAACCAAGTGTCCAATTTATAATTTACATACGAGATTTACTTTGCCCTTTCTGTGGATAGTGAGTTTAATTATATCTTCATAGTACAGTGTGTGTCTTGAAATTAACTCGCTTAGTTGTATTCGTGGCTTAGGGTTAGTTTCAGGTAAATAGGAAGGTTTAGGCGCTTGTTTTGTGGTATCTATCTTTGACACTTTTATGCGTTGTCTCTTAGTCGTATGTCTCTTAGCTCGTAGTATTATTTATCTTAGGTTTGATTCCGGCGTCACGATCGCTTCACCTTTTTCTGCCTAATAATAGCAGTGTTAAGCGCCGTTGTGTCTGGTTTGAAATGTGTGGTAAGACAGACTTATCTGAGGTATTCCAACTTAGTCCTCAGGGATAGAAATGCTCGATTCGCACCTCAGTCGCATCTCAGTCGAACATCGATCGACCTTATATAGGATTCTTATCTTGGGTTGATCAAAGATGTCCGTGGACGGCATCGACCACTTACCATTTAGTGTACTGAATGCCCATTTACTATTTCTATAATAAATAAAGTAATAAGTATAATGTGTATTGTGAAATATGCGAAAACGTAAACGGTGATCATTTTAAGGAAACGTAAAAAACTCGTAATAAGGCATTGTGCCCAGGTATTACGAAACACAAACGTGAGCTTATTCTGTTAAGTTAGTTCCTTTGCTGCTACTGAATGTATAAGTAAAAATCCATTTTCATTGAACTTGAGCCTTCAAGTGTTACAAGATCTGTGTTTAAATGCAAATGAGAAAACAGATAAGCAATACAAATAAAAAGCAATTGACCAACTGTCGACTAACCAATAACACAGTAATAAATTCATTGAGCCAATGTTCCAATATGTAGGCTCTAGGGTCGTGAATTATTTATTTATTAATTGATAAGTGACCTACTGCTATCGCATGAAGATGTCATTATTGCTTTATTTATTCGGAACAGAAATAGGTATAACATGGTTTATTAAAGAACGGATAATAATAACGTGTTGTCTCGCTACCTATGTATTTTCTTTTTACCCGACCACGTTGTGTTTTTCGAGCGTGTGTATGTAAGTATATATGTATAATACTTACATACACACTCTCACACACGAAATATGTATTTTTATAAGTATGTATGTCGTTTCTTTTGCACACGTTACATCTAAAACGGTTTCAGGGATTGGGATTTATGATATATCATTAGAATTGTCTCAGTTTGCAGTGACATAAGGCATATAATTAAAAAAATGGCGCCTGTAAACAGGAAAAGGGGGGCAAAGAATGACTTATTTATTGGCACAATACTGGACTGTTTCTTTTTATTTGACCTTACTGTGATCCAAATCACCCGCTATTTTCATATCCTTTCTGTAGCTGCCCGGTTTATATTTGCTATCACGCTAGCCTCGTGAATAAATTATTGGGTGTTGAATATTTTATTTGGTTTATTATTTGTCTTATAATGGCAATGTTAACTGAATAGGATATTATCCTAATATGTGCTGCTATTTGCCGATAATTCCTGGCGATACGATGACACGTCTGTCGCCAGTATATCTAAGTAGCAAATGAGCACGCAGTCCACTTAATGTTAAGTGGCGCGTCCACTCATGTACACATGCATCCTATTTGAAATTGTGTTCTATTCTGTGTCATTTATGACACAATAAGGAAAATTTCTCCGTCTAATCTCGAACTCAAAATTAACAATTTTGTTCAGAGGCTTTTGTTAATAAGACGTGACTATCTAGTGATATAGGTCTAAAAAACCGGAATGAAGATGAGAAGGTACAGGGATATATAGGGAAGGAAATTGGAATATCTTTACTTTATATTATATAAAGCATACGCAATCTATATCAACAGACAACAAAAGGTACAAAATAATACAATTCTTTAACGCTTTAGGGATGAAATATTAAAAATCTATATAATTACGCTTATTACACTCATAGCCCCATAGTAGGATTTTCTCCTGTGTCGTGAGTGCCATGGACACACAAAGACGAATACACAAACACCCAGACCCAGA
>DWPF01000750.1:0-10164 GCA_018251575.1 Cecropterus bathyllus | reverse complement strand
CCCGGGACCCACTGCGTGTCAGACCGGTATGGTGACCGCTCCGCCACGTGAGTCGTCAATACTTTTATGTTTCTGTATTGACTAAAACTTATTTTATAAATTAGGTCTTTTATTTTCATTATAACTTATTGTTACTGTACGGAACGGTAATTGCTATTGATTGCTATTATATTTAGATCTAAAAAACATTTGTACGATCTTAGGATTCCTGTCCATTATGACATAAGCCGCAAGTGTCGATGGACTGTAATAAACACTTATCATAAGTTTCCTCATTTACTGGTTAAGAGTTTTTACAAAAATAAGACTATTGAATGTTCCATATTATTACAGTTTAAAAGCATATTTTGAACATTTTTATGATGATTTTTATACACACTTTAAAGTTCTTTAACGTTATCATATTATTACACTACTATAATACACTAGTATTCATTATCTATCTAATAAAATAATTATCAAGCGCTGTTGTGTTTTGGTTTTAAAGGAATATTAAGAGAGACATACTTATACAAGTCATTTCATCTGAATGAATCTATCTATAATCTGTAGCTGATCTGAGACCCTCTATTCTTATTTTTCATAATTACTCGATCATAAATAGCAGTGATCTATTACTACTAGGTGGCTTGCTTGACCTTTCACTATGCTTAATGTTATTCAAAACATAAAAGTTACTAAAGAATCATTTTTTCATCATGCGTGCTGTTTTCGAGACAACTTAAAAACGAACCTGCACATCTCGCAGCTAATAACAAGAATGTTTTCCTTAATAAGCTGCGCCTTCATCACGTTAATAAAGTCAGGCTTAAGATAAAACCTGGCCAGATGTCGCAAACTTAGTGTTTGTTTACATTGAGGTCGCGGACGCGGTGGCGAGCGCTGTCGCCAAATATGTAACACTAGTTCATCTGTGTTTAAGAAACAATGTCACATAACTTTAAATTTTAACAGACTTCAGACTTCAAATATATTTGCAATTCTTTACACTGAATTCGATAGAGCTAGTCGATACGATGATGCTATTTCAAACTAACAGAGAAAAGTAGAAAAAATGTAAAAGTAATACAAAAAATTATTCTTACTTCGCCACAGTCCTCAAAACTTTTTTACAAATATATCGACGTGTTTTGTTATAAAAGCTATATTGTAACAAAAGATACCAAAATAGAGAGCTTACGAACTTTCACTGAAAAAAATAACATATAATAGCCTATAGTAGTTATATAATAGGCTTTTAAATGTTACGACAGATGACTACTCTCATAGTTACGGGCAATTTATAATATAAAAATAAAAAATATAAACTATTACAGTAGCGTACCTATGTAATTTTTAATGAATTAAGATACATATAGAATCTGTACTATATTTTGTTAAAAAGCAGTATATACATATTTTTTTAAGCATTCGCATTAATTATGATGCCACTTATGATAATATACTTAGCATATGGCTTAATAAAATATCAAGTGCGTTAAAGTTTAACATATTCAAATAGATCGCAGATAAAGGTCGGTCGTGAGCCGAGATTGCTTAACAACATGCGCAGACGCATCACCGTACTAACGAAATCGAAAGTCCCGCCCATCATCTCGTTGGCAGGTCAGGAAGCTTTCACCTGTATTACTTAACGGTGCGACCTTTATATTGAATAACGTTTATGTAATATTGACTACTCTATACGGTGATATTTGTAAGTGTTACGCGAGAGTGTGTCAGCTTTTTGGTGTTATTTTGTACTAATGTATGTTAATCACTTCTGACTCATTTTATGGATATAAAACACGGAGGGTATTTGCACGTATTAGGCAGATGTTAAGTATGCTTTCTATGTATGTTCATTACTTCAGACTTATTTTATGGATATAAAACGCGTAGGTTCATCGCAAGCATTAGGCAGGTTTTTTGTTACACTTTCTATGCTACTTCTGTTTGCATTTTAGGCCCAATGGTATTTCAATAAGAAGTTTCAATATTGGAACAAAAGCGTTTACCACTTGTGTTGGCAAGTCTTTGATACTTCATTCTAACTTCATCGAACCAAAACAATGTTACTTTAAATGGAAATCAATTTGGCAAAGCTAATATAAATTCAGTTAATATGTACCAAAAGATCGTACCAAAAACCAACAGTTCAAACATGGCAAACGACACCTGCCACTGTATTACATAACGGATTGTGTGCGCAGTCGGTCATGTCAATATTATGTCATCGTGCGTACGCGCAGGATCCGGTGTCAGCCTCCGATTGCGACACGATCTCATGCGTGCTCTCGTTTACTGGCGTGACACTAATTCACTAGAGCAGAGGTTACCAGCTATTGTTACGTGGGTAATACCATTTTTTCTGATTTATCTTGCTGTGGGTGTAGAAATGGAAAAACAACGATGGCAAGTTACATAAAAAAAGTTCATGTTCAGATGTATTTGAATGTTAGGAAAGTGTCAAAAAAGAACAATAAGTTCAAACTACATAGTTTTAGTTCTACCACGCCAGATATATCTTAGAAATTAGTAAATTATAGGAGAAATTAAACCATTTCCTCTACTTTGCTCGATTTCTTACTTTAAAGTAACTTTATGTCGTTATTTCCTACTATATGTCTTTATATAGCGCGGTCACTCAACTTTTAACTTGAATCCGTACGTTTTTAACTACTCAATTAAGCCTTTAAGCCGGTAACGTAACTCGTATTTTTCGCAAGCAAAAACCCTTTTAAAAACTATCACAAATAACTGAAATATTTTACAGCTATTAACGTTGATAAACACGCGAGGGCAGCTTGTAAATATGCATATGCAATTATTGTTCTCCAATTATTGCTTTTCGCAAGTAATAGGCGTGAAGTTGTTTCGTGCACGATTATTAATTAATCATTGAGAAGCAATGAACTAGATTATTGGGCGTGGACGCAATCATTGAATTTGGTCTACATCTAATTTCATTTATAAGGCAACTTTAAGTTGTGGGCTGCACTGTAGGCAACATCTTTTTGCTCCTGCAATTAATGATATTGGATATCTAGTACTTCATTCCGTATTTTATTTTATTTAAATAAACTATAAATTTGTAGATAGGACAGTATAAAGTTAGTTTGCAAGGCAGTTGATAACACTTTATTACGCTTGGGTTATAAACTACAATTTATAGAGCAAAATCAACTCGTCAATCAAAGAAACAGCTTTAGTTAAGATCAACGGCAACATAACTCTTCGTTACACTTACAAAGTGTAAGTGACACTAATTGTAGTAAAACGTGAGCAATTTACACACAGTGTAAACTTAGTATAATGATTCCATGGAATGTGGTTAATCGTAAGCTGTTAACCTCGAATATATTCAAATAAATGAGAAAGGTTGCCTTAGTTCGGGTTGATGAGTTCACCAAGATATTTAGAGCGAGATATTTCTATATACCATTTAATAATATGCAAAGTTACCCATAACTATATATACAAAAGTTAAAAGCATATGAATAATAATAATTTATTAAAAATGTCGGCAAGTTCACTTAATTATGAATTACGTTTAAAATTTCTTTTTCTATTTTTGATATATGTTAAAATATATCGACACTGAGTGACATAACCGACATAACTGACAAATAGCATTACCACGTGAATCGATATTTTGTAAGACTTAATTTACCGTATGGTGTGAACGCACATTGCCCATAATCAGCTCGTGATAGAGCAACATAACCCAGAAAGCGGTTCTTAGCACGAATTACGTAAGCAATTAACACAGGTGTCCTCGTGTGCCAATGATTTTGTAACAAAAGAGGTATTAGGATTAGCTATAAAATATGGTTTATAGGTGTAATGTTAGCTAAAATATTCGACTTGTGAATCGTAACCAGTAACTGTAATGTGATCTGCTGCACCGATGTAACCGCAAAGCCGCATGACATCGGTGCTAACGTCGCTATTCGTTACTGTAAATGTTCGCGGTACGACGAGTACCGTCGGTATGACTCACGGCTGAAGTAATCGTGAGAAATCATTGCAAACTGTTCAACGACAAAATTCAAATACTTGAGTTAATCGTCATTTTAACATAAGTTTCTTAAAATTAACTGATGATTTGTAGTACGTATTGAAACAACTAAAACGGCTAGAATTTGGTACAAAGATAAAAATACCGATTTTTGTAACAAAATGGATTTAAAACAAGAGCTTTAGGGTATTATAAACTTTAGAGCATAGATAACATTGTTTTAACGTTGGTACTAAATGTAAAATCTGTCAATAAATGTGCAATTATGACAAGAAATGTTAAAATTACAACAGCCTTAGGAAAAGTACAGCTATTTAGATAACCACAAATGCGTAGGTATTGAGATGCCTTGGAGAGAGCAGGTTATTGCAAAACCAGGATGTGCTGCTTGCAGATATTACAAATGTCACCAGTGCGTTGGTAGCAAACATGTGATATAACGTATATTCGAGAACATGAAATATGACTACTACGTTAGAATACAATTCGATATGATTACTTCTGTGAACCTCGTAACGTGAGGAAATATTATTAATATGGTAGTAAAAATAAGCGGCACATACCTTATTTTAAGTACATAAACAAAATTTATAATCTCCAAAAAATACCCATAATTTCTAAGTATTAAACAAAATTGCAGTTTAAGAGAGAAAAGGAGTAGAAGCGAAGCGAGATTAGTGAATGCACCGTTTCTGGCCACGTGCAAGTCAACAAGGAAATTAGAAAGACAATAACAGAACATTCAGAACAGCTGTCGCATGCATTGCTTAATACAAGTTTGTCGTTTCGTTCCGCAGAGAAAGAGCGGCCCTGCCCGCGACCGGTATGTTGCGAAATAAGTTGCGTGCCATAATCGTCGCTTGGCAAACCCCTTGGTGGTTTCTTTTGAAATTTCAATTAAAATTCAGGAAGACCCACGTTTTTGATGACACGTTGCCACATAGTCCTATCGCAATATTGGCAGTTTATCAAGTATTTGGTTCTTGCGCAAAATGCCGTGCGGAATTCGCGCTTCGACTTCATCATCTACAGTTAGGGAACGATCAAAGCTTGCTTTCTGAATTATTTTTATCTCTTATTCACTCCTATAATTTTATTAACTGCATACTTTGTTTCTCCCTTTGCTTGAGTTTACATGAAAGACCTGTTCAGAAAAATTACTTAAATAAATTTAGATAGATACTCATGATCTTTTTCTTTGTCTAGCTGTCGCCCAAGAATCCTTCAAATGCCCGGACGACTACGGCTTCTACCCACACCATATCTCCTGCGACAAATACTGGAAGTGTGACAATGGTGTCGCCGAGCTGAAGACTTGCGGCAACGGTCTCGCCTTCGACGCCACCGACTCCAAATACCTGACCGAGAACTGCGACTACCTCCACAACGTTGAGTGCAACGAAAGGACACAGCTTGGTAAGTTCTAGAAGTTCATCAGTATGATTATCACATATCTATAATTGCTGGAAACGGGTTGCCTCTCAGAATTAGGAAGGTTGAGGATATAGTCCATTACGCTAGAAAAATGCGGGTTGGCAGACTTTACTTATCTTTGATTACTTTTTTAGAGAACTTTTATTCATCGTTAACTTCAGTGATGATTGTTTTGTATCATCATTTCTAAAAAGCAAAGGTAGCGTAAATATGCCTCGGAAACCGAATTTTAAACCATTACGCTATCCATTTAAACTTATACGTTTCATAATAATAATGTGTCTAAAGCTTGTTATAAGATTTTTGTTACCATGCCATTATCTGTATAGGTTGCAACGATTTTGCAATAAATAATCGATAGTATTTGTAAGCTATATTAAAATGGCAATTAACTAAATGTCAATGGGCATGTTTGTAAAATAGTGATGATATCCATAAGTTAGTAACACTTGACTATCAACGAGTATTCGGTCAAGGTCGAAGGATTTACATATGGATGAATGTCTTTTACTTGTGAAGTGTGACCAGGATGTGTTTCAAGGTCTTTCGGACCCATTATTAAAGTATTAATACGATAGCTAGATGTGAACATACATCACGTTTAAATAGATTATGTAGATGATGATGTGACTGTAGATGATAATGTGACTAGCTGAAATAAAGTAGCCGTTAAAAAGGGGCTTCATATAAAATAGAATACACAGTTTATGCTCATTATATTACTATATCAGGGTTACTTTTATTACGGGTGTCATGAATTTAAAGTAGGATGGATGATGTATTTAACTAAGCAATGTATAAAATCCGTTCTAATCAATCTTCTACAAGGCAAGCAAACCCAAGCATGGTAAGCAAGAGATAATAAGCAGCGCGAGGTATGGTTTTCAACAAGAATTCTTTTTTCAACTGTAAAACGATTAACGATTTTTCTACAATTATTTGGCTGTGACTGTCATAACAGGTGATCTAATATAATTTGTCTTTTTTACAGAGCCCCCGATTGGTACTCCCCACTGCGCTAGACTGTACGGTATCTTTGCCGATGAAGCCAAGTGTGATGTGTTCTGGAACTGCTGGAACGGTGAAGCCTCTCGCTACCAATGTAGCCCCGGCCTGGCCTACGACAGAGAAGCGCGCGTGTGCATGTGGGCTGACCAGGTCCCAGAATGCAAGAATGAGGGTGCGTACTGATCATCATCTACCCATTAGTATGAGATTGAGAACTAGTTGGGGCCAAGTGATTTAATATTCTTCACTTGCCTTTTTACAGAACTCTTAGACATATTTCAATGGACATATATATTTAATCACCGGTACAGCAAGAAATATTAATTTCTCATACGTACATAAGTTTGAAAATATTTGAGGTAGGTACTTAGAAATCGAACAAATATATAATTGATTTGATGTCATTAGAAAATATAGTTAGGATGGTAATGTGATGGATGCGATCGATGTATGTAGGTGTTGCATGTAAATTTGCAATACATTTGAGTCAGCTGTCGGCCAACTTTTCCAGGCGGCCCCTCTTCTTCTCAGATACGTTTTTATTGTTTTTTGCCAAATTTCAAGACCACTTCTGAATGCGGCCCGTTATCACCTCAAAAAGCTATGTGGCTTACGTTGTAAAGAGGTTGCTGACCGCTACAGATTAGATTCATGTTTAAAATACTAAATGATATAAAACTTTTCATTTTTATATGAAATTATACAAAATTGATTGACAAAGAAATATTTATTTTTGAACATCACGCCTTCACTTCTTCACGCCAAAATTAATTTTAAAGTTGAATATTAAAAATGTAGGTCAACTGATCGCATCTTTATTCATAAAAAGTGAAGCATGCAGACGAGCCATTTATTGAAAGTAATCACGGTCACCTTGACATTTGCGACACTAGAGAATTCGCAATGTTTTGAAAGAGAGGTCTGAAATAAGAATCATAATTTTTTAGACTTACAATTTTATTATTGAAAAAATAATAAGAAGATCAACCTTCCTACGTTAATATAGTTCATTAGTACCAATTGTAGAATTATTTTACTTGTACTAAGGCACTCAACATTTTGAACACTATCTTTAAGCGATTTTCATGCTACTCTTATCCTACAATCACCATTACTTGACTACGTTTCAGTTTCGCCTTCTGCACTTTGTCTCACGTAACCTTTTTTGGTGTTTCTCAGAAGTAGCGAACGGTTTCAATTGCCCCGCTCCCGGTGAAGTATCAAACGCTGGCTCATTCAGCCGTCACGCCCACCCTGAAGACTGCCGCAAATACTACATCTGTCTCGAGGGAGTCGCCCGTGAGTACGGTTGCCCCATCGGCACCGTCTTCAAGATCGGCGATGCTGACGGCACCGGCAACTGCGAAGATCCCGAAGATGTTCCCGGATGGTGAGTAACTTGCACAATTACGTATAAATGTAAAATCTTCCTTACTAGTTCAAGTAAAACAGTATTGACTAAGACTTGAACATCTTTTAAACTTTTCTGATCTCACTAGTTGGATATCAATGGTGTGGTGTTTAATGATCTAATTGTACTTAACACCTTTAATGTTCAACTCAGTACCTATAACCCATCCGTTAGCATCTAAGCAGTTCTTCTCCTTGTGACTAACCTTTTATGCACCATTTCAAAACCCTAGTCAAAATCTATCGTAACGTGTTAGTGTGTACTTCTTTTCAATGTTTGTATGTGCGTCATAGGTTTAGTTATAGGTTTATGTATTGGAACTATGTAAAGATTGGCTGTAAATTTACGCTCGCCAACTTGAATTTCGGACAAATATGTGGTTTGGAGCCCTGCGTTATTGTAGCGAGAAATTTAGGCCAACCATAAAATCGTGAGTGATGTAAAGTAACATGGCTACCGTCATGTAGTGTCCGCGGAGAATTCGTGGTCAATGCCGTCCGGTATGTAACGGAGTGCATATGGTAATGTACAAATTGTTTAATACAAACGAACCTCGTTGACCGTGTGTGGTCCGTAACTGTATTAAAGCAAGGTTGAAGCAATATCGCGTCATATATTGGAAACAATGCAGTTTTTAGTACACTTTCAAAAGTTGGTTTTTATAGGTATTAAAGTAGTGTTTTATATTCTTAACCTCTTTTTAATTAATATTTGGGGGGCTTAAAAGTATTTATATCCGGCTCATGGTCTAGATGAGTCAAACAATCGTGCTTCGGCCAAGATGCGATTATCGCTCACGACTTGATGAAATGAAGGTCAATTAAGCTCGCTCAGTACATTTTAGCAAGCTCCATACTGCATCATTTGTTGAAGGCAAGAAAAACAAATGTTAAACAGCATTCTCAGAAAAGCGAGCGGACAAGTATTCTCATTGCTGTCTCAAGGCAGTTCACTCGATATCGGGCGTTGTGAACGAGTTCTTGTTACACAATTTACAATTCTCTTAGTCACAACTACCAGTAGTAAAAGTTGCTAGGAGCTAAGTTAGCCTTTTATATCGACCACTTGCGAAAATATGGAGTAAAAACATTAGTATAGTAACGAAAAGTGGAAGCGACAGGTAGTAAGGTTCGCGTACATTTTCAGCGAGGACTACTACGGTGCTCTGGATCTGAAGGCGATTAGGAAGAGCGAACTTCTGGCCGGTATCCAGACCGACGGCCAGACCCGCAACACCCCGCCCAAGCAGCTCAAACCCCGCCCCCAAAAAGAGAACTAAATAATTCTCTTCCCACCACAGCCTATTAATACTCATATCGTTACTAAAGACAAATCTCCGCGCACCGCAAGCCACGACACTTAGATCCGCGTAATACAGGCTGAATATACAATAAATTGTTTAGAAAAGTATCGTTGCTTTTGTTGCACGGAGATATTGTTTCAGGTTCAAATTTCGCATGTTAAGTGAGTGGAGCCAATTTGATTTGTATTCTTTTCTAGTTGCCAAATGCCTTTCTCGTTGTAGCCTTATTAAAAACAGTTTCAAGAGGCAGGTTAGAAAGTTAGTTAAAATCATACAACGGAAGACATATTTATTGTATTGTATCTTTAGTTTTGAGTGTCCTGTTCGTGTATCGAGACCAACAGATACGGTCACGCTAACTTGAAACGTTTATATAGACAGAAGTACCGTATGCATACAAATTGTAATATGGGTTTGCATTTAAAATTATATCATGTATAACGATGTAATAGGATATGACACTTCCAGTATAAATATGTAGGTACATTCTGATTGTCACACCCATGACCTTGTAAATATAATATGTACTGAATTATCTCGCTGCGACTGAGTGTTGTTGTTTGATATAGAAACTGTAATACTTAAGTTTTATTTTTAGTGATAAAATAAACAAAAATATAAAAAAATACTGTGTTGTATGTTTTTTGTAAACGTAGTACTGCACTGTGCACGATTTTCCTAGTAACATTATCTACTTTCACGATCACTCTATTTCCTATTTTGTTTGCAATCACTTTCTAATAACATTTTAATACCTTCTTGTCTCTTTCAGTAATTTACCTACTTGTTATCTTAATCTGTATATACTTGAATAGAAACTCTAACAGCCAGGCTCTTGTCAATACCGCACTGACCTTCACAGGTAAGTTATTTGTTTATTAAACCTTCGTAAAATTAACAACAGGTAAAAAAGTAAAAGTTAAATTAATAATAAACAACTTTTAAATATATTTTAAACCAACTACATAATTTCAGATCAAATTCTTTTTAAAAGACAAGTTTATTTTG
>DWPF01000749.1:0-10165 GCA_018251575.1 Cecropterus bathyllus | reverse complement strand
CATTGCAAACGTGGCTAAACCCTACGAGATAGATCAGAATAATGTACTACAGTATATTTACGTATGTTTTTTAATTATCGAACTTTGACACATTTAATTTGGAGGCGCTACGAAGTTCGCCGGGTCACCTAGTATTATATAATTTAATCGGGATTTGTGAATCATTATGATAAAAATATTATCAGGATGGAGGGTACTGAGCTGACTTCCTTATGATTTTCATAGCAGTAATATTAAGCCTCGTCATTCCCAGCGCTCTGATTAATTTCTCACCATTTGTTTACAGTATTTATTGTCCGTGATCGCTAATTTATTTTATTGTGAGTGTTGTAATTGTAACGCGCAGACGTTTTCGCGCAATTATTATTGTATTGAATATTTGATCGTTTTCTTTTTTCGAAATCGTATTGCGTTTAGTGTTGATTATTGTATTCAGCCTAAATATTAATTTGTCGTTGTGACAATAAAGTTCGAAATAGAATTTTCGAGGACTAGAAGAAGAAACAGAAGAATGTTTGCAATTAGCTTAATAATTGTTCTCGTGATTACGAAATCAAGTTATGGTGACCAAATGTGGTTTACGACAGATGAATGTAAGATTTACGTTTCACTATTTGAATTTAGTTATCAATTTTTTTTAGCTTTTTCTTTATACTATATTAAGAGATATGCTATTGTTGGATAACCTGGTAATATTGTTTTGCTAAACAGACAAATTAACTATACCTAGAGCTTTTTTAACTTATGGAATGTCTACTTCTTACGATTAATATCTCTTCTTATTAGGTACTATTATTTAAAAAAAATGTTATAAAAGACTAAAGTTAGCTCACATTCCATTGGATGTTAAATTGCCATTGCTACCGTTGAGCATATGTAGTACGCATAGGTACATCTAATTGGACAAAATTACCTACTTGAACCTTTTTAAATATTGCTATTGTAAGGCACAATAAATAATATGGTAGTGCCACTAATCCGAAGTACCCTCGGCATTCGAATGAGTTTATCTACGTAAGTTAGATGTAGATAATTCTAGAAATATGAAAATGTAAAATTAAAATTTAATTTAATATTTTAATTATTGAATATCTTTTCATAAATATAAACCTTTCATCATATTGAGCCGCAAAAAAGGTGTTTTTAGGTGTTATTAGGCTATAAGTAGTGGTGTCCATGTAGGAAAGGAACATGTAAATGTGATCTTTCGAATAGAGTAGAAGATACTGACAATGTAAGATTTATAGCATTTTGGTACATGTCATCATCTTTAGAAGCCAAAAGGTTACAATATTATTAAAATTGATATTGGTTGAATTATATGAAATACGTATAGTCCAGAGAAAATATAAAGAGATTATACTTATTTGCCTACTTAAGATTATGCTGCTATTAGTACTTTAAAAAAAACCAACTTGATCTGTATTTATAAACATGGTTTATTTTACCTAAGAATACTCAATAATTTTATTAGTATTCCTTTGCGAGGTATTTGTAATTAGATAATTGCACTAATGAGCTAAAATTAAATTACAATATCGATTGTATTCTAGAAAAAAATATTAGAAGCGAAATGATAACGAACTTTAGGTATCGGCATTATTAATACCTATAAAAATATAACTATATATAGAATAAAAATATAACTTTGTTTATGTTTGAGTAGAGTTGGTAGAGCCCGTGCTTTGTCGAAACTTTTGTCATAATATTTGTAAGAAATAATAGGAATTTAATTTAGATTTTTTATTATAGTGTTAATAGCGTTGCGCGTAACTTATATTTTGTACGTAATTTAAAAAAGTATGAAAGCCGTTAATTTCTAACATCTAATTCTTACCTTAATATTCTCCAACCTTAAAATAAAATCGCTTCGAAATCATAAAATTATTTCTAAATCACATTTATTTAACTTCCAGAGCTGTCACTAACTTTTAGCGTTGAAAACCGACTTTAAAATAAAAAGAATAAAAACTGTTCAACATTTTTCCGAGTTTTCTCGTGCAACGCATTCTTAGAATTTTAATTAGGTGACATAAAAGGTTTGATAATAGCTCTAGAATCGCGTGAACGATACTAGGGTACTGCGAGATCAGTCCACGGCGTCAACCGTGCCAAGGTCACTAGGATGTTGATCGGTTGTCTTGGTAATATTTGACCTAGATAGCGGTGCATGTGGCTATTTTTAAATTGATATAAAGGTACGGTGATTATACATATGTACCTATTGTTTGTATGCTTAAAATATAAGCACATATGTGTGTGATTTTGTTATGTAAACTAAGAGGTAAAAGTTGTCATCAACTTATTATGTTTCCACTGCCGAACATGAGTGTACTCTCAGATAGGGTTGCCACCTTTTTTTCCGCAATTAAAGTAGGTACGTTGGCTATAAAACTTAGAAAATAGTACGTTGTTTCAAAATAAATCATGTGTTTCTATGACTGTAGTAGTAGACAAGTAGGCACAATATTTTTTTCCTTCGAAAAAAAAGGGTAAATGGTAATAGAAAATCTTTGACACCTGTGTCTTTGCAATTTGACGACTAAAAAAACCATATCTAAATATTCTGCCGCTCCCTAAATGTGCAGCCCAGGGACGCATGTTGAACTTAGAGGTATCTGTACAAAAAATACCGGTAACATATTACAAAAAAAGAGGAAATTTTGCCACCCCTAAAATATACCACTCAGGGCTATGGCTCTCTCTGCCATCTTCCACGCTACGCCACTGACTGGATGAATGAATGTTTATAAAAATATAATTTTTTTCAAGTTAATCCTCAGGATAGTAACGTATCTGTAGCCAACCTTAAGTGAGACATCGTATCACGGCTTGATCAGACATGATAATAGATTAGACGGCGTACATGGGTGAACACATCAAGTAGAGAGCTTGCTCGTTTTCAAATTCTAATATCATTAGTGTTTAAAAAAATGAATAGTACGAAAATAAATGAAAAAAAATAGATAAGAAGATACAGAATTTTTGGTAATAACTATTTGGATACGGATCGCTAATCCGCTAATTGTGTTATTAAAAATATAAAAGTTTTAATCATTGAAAATTACCAAATTATTAAGGTAAGGAATTGGCCAGCATCTATCTACTGAGTGTGTATTGGTAATATACTTTTGAGTATTTACATTACAACTATGCATAAATTATCTAGAATGTCTCTTCGCGATATTTACGATGACCAATTGTTTGTTACTTCCTCATACTCGGGTGGCTGAGAAACATCAAGAGCGCATTAGATTTTAAGCCGGATCTCCAGCATTGGAATTTTTATACAAAAAAAAAAAACAAAATATCTTTCCTCTAGTCTTTCTTTTCGACTGGTTGACAGGAGGCCCGAGACATGGTGCGTGTTTTGGCTAAAGGATTTATTTATTTATTCATATAACTACATCTACCATTACAGTTTGTCCAATTCGATAGAGTAGAAAAAATATTAATAATTACAACAATTGTTTTGTCAAATATTAAAATTTTGTCAAATATTAAAATTAAAACGAACAGTCGTCACTGTGATAAATTATGTCAATGACATGTCAAATTAAAGATAATAATAGTTAAATATAATCAAATGATACAATAATAAAAATAATATTAATAAGAATATAAATTTGGTTATTCAACTAGGTAATACACTCTTAGGACTCTCCTAAGATGCAACGATTTGAACTCTTTGTTTTGTCTTTAAATTTCACATCGCGATTGGGTTTTTGGTTTGTTTAGTTTTCATTTTATTCTTATACTATTAGTTATGTTTATAGTAAACAATATTCTATACATTTTCATCATGGTTAAAATATAATACTTTCACCCGCGAACATTGACAACTATGACTCAATTGCACACTAGTTCTGTGCCAACAGTTCCGGGTGTGATTTCCGAATAGAATATATTTACACACTGCGACTTGCATAGTGTGGTGGTGTAACTGTTTCTGTAATACGTAGAGGTCGAAGGAAATAGAGCTACGTGACGATTATTGTACAGATAAAATGTGCAAGATCTTGCGATTGAGTTCTGGCATTAGTAATTCCATGTTCGAACGTTGCAATCTGATAGAACAAAGCCTTCGCATAAATTTTGGTATAACTTGTTTTCAGGAGATAGATGTGGTAATGAAGCGAGCCATGTAACCTTACCGACCATAAACAAATGATCTTAAGTCAAATCTAATCAGACTTAAGTGTCAATAAAATATTTATCAAATACTAGTTTATTCCCGCGGCTCCGTCCGCCTGGGTCACGTTTACCACGGTAGGAGTAATCCATATGTTAATCCAGGTCATAAACTAAATGTGAGCCAAATTTCAACGAAATCTGAATAGGTATTTTTGCATTGAATAGTAACATAAACACTTTCTACATTCATAGCCTCGCAGTAGGATTTTCTCCTGTGTCGTGGGTGCCATGGACACATTAAGACGAATACACAAACACCCAGACTCAGAACAGAAATCTAAACTCATCATTCAGATGTCTGTCTGGCTGGGTCCACTGAGTGGTCACCCGGGACCCACTGCGTGTCAGACCGGTATGGTGACCGCTCCACCACGTGGATCGTCGAAACAGTAACAAGTACAGTAACAAATACTCATATGTACCTACATCATGTACTACCTACACATATGTACCAGATTTTGTTTAAAACTGGCAAAATAGCTTATATTTTATAAGTAGCAACTTATTTTAACGTTACAACAAAATCACATTTTAAAAAGATAACATTTAAATAAATAAAAGTCAGGTAGAAGTAAAGGTCGGCTGCGAATATAAAAAATATTATACTAATTCACTTGTTGTTTATAATACATATTTTAAATCTCAGAAATTTCAGTTTTGTTGATAAGATTGAAGATAGCGAGCAATGACAGGTGCGTTGCCATTCCTAAGGACTAAGATGATTTTGATACGCATCGTAGACCTGCAGGCATTCACACCCTCGCTACGAAATACATAAAATGCCACACCCTAGAATTAAGTGTGACGTTGGTACCTTCCCGGTCGAACCATGCTGCTTCTACCTTGCAAACTCATTGTTATAATACAATAAGTTTAACAATATTGTATAAAAGAAGGCGACGTCTTATCTGAAGTAGAAACCATAATATTTGCGAGGGTATGTGGCGAGGAGACAGGATAGTAAAAGTAAGAAAAGTTACAAATTCATCGTCTTCTGAATTTTTAGTTGCCAATTGCAATAATATCGTTATAATAAGTAACATGTTACCAGAACATCTAAGGTGCGCCGTCGTTGTAACAACACATAAACATTATACCAAATCTCATTAGTGCTTGGTGTTATGTCAGTTGAATACAAAAAAATCGATACTAGTGCCACCTTAACCAAACTAAATTAAACTTAAACCAAGTAAAAGTCAAATAAGTAGTAGGTGTAATACTTAACTGGCAATATTGTTGCCAGTGGTAAAGAAAAAACAATACCTACGACTTCGAGTTACTATCATGAATCTGGACATTGAGAACATAAATTTAAATTCAGGATTGAACTATAATATAATTTTATTAGTTGTAAGACCTCGGAGAGCTGCGCCCACTGTGCCAAATATCCTAAATAGTCTCACCTTTTTAATGTCACGAACTAGCCTATTTCGTATAATAACAATTTGGTTTTAAGAGGTCACTGTAGCCAATAGATAGTTAATACCACCGGCGGATCTAGGATTTTCGTTTGGTGGTAGAGGTAAGGGGTTAGTTGTAGGGATGTAGGTGTAGGCGTACCGGCAATGGGGCGAAATGAACCCCATAGTCCTAGAAGGAGGAGAATAATTGCGTAGTTCCGAAACAAATGACAGCAAAGTTAAAGGTGCTATTTTAGAATTTTTGTCGCCCTTTGAGAGATCAAGGATGGATAATATTACAAAATTTTAAATTTAGAGGATGGAGGAAGAGTGAGTAATGAAGCCTTACCCAATCCCCTTGGCTCTGCCTCTACTTGATACCTAAGTCAGTCGAGACTCCCTGGAATAAGCTAGAAAGTGTACGCTACAATCATTACGATCTATCTCAAGATCCGAAGTCATTAGAAAGTTAACGCAACATTTATACATTAATATTATTTGAGTACAACAATTATAGCCTAGTAAAAGTGAGTGTCAAGTATTGTTGTTAGTTATATTAAGTCGCGGATCTCAAAACTTAACCCCTCTGGCGAAGAATGTTTCGGTATCACCACGTCAATCGGCTATCAATGAAACTATTATAAACAATTTGTTTAGACATTATACTGCCACCACTTATAGATTGGTCATTCAATAAGAGTAGTCTTATTACTTACGAGTATCGCTTTCTTATGAAATTGCAATGAAAGACGTCTTTTGTCTCTTATTTGAATGAGATTTTGGGTTTTTTAAACGCGGCAACAATTAGTTTTTGCGTGGCAATGGCCTTCTGCGTATTTAAAAATTAAGTTCGTAAGTAACATTTCGATAGTTCGTTAAGAGGATATTATTCAGATATCATTTTTTGTTATCTAAATCATAATTCTATAACAGAAACAAACTTTATTATAATTTTCTATAAGATTGACGTGGCAAATAAGCATGCAATCCACCTGGTAGTAAGTGGCCCCTGCCGCCCATGAACATCTGTAATCAAATTAGTATAGAGTAGGAGTTCTACCGGAATACCGGTTCTGTTATAGACGCGTTACTAACAAAGATGTTCGTTCATACAATCGGCATCCGCACCTTTCCAAATGTATGAACTGAAATCGGTTTTTGGAAGATTGCGTAGCATTCATTTTGTCAGGAATTTTCTGAATTTCATAAGCGATATAATTGCCTATTAGAACCACGCGACGCTACGTAGCGTATAAGCAACCTCAGATGCGAACGAAGCAATTAAAAATACTGCTCTACTTATTATAAGCAACGTGTAATTACCGAGGAAAAAATATGTAACCTTTGTGTCCATAATAATATATTTTATTTATTAAGAACATTGTAACTGATACAAATAGTTGAGGTTTCTTGATAGCCCATGGCATTCCTTCGTTTTACAACCCGTTTAGGCGATACTATTCTAGCCGGGCTAGATAAACATCAGCTAAGTGCTTTAACACCGCGTACGGACTTTGTTCTCTTTTAAAATAAGTCGTTGCGTACACGGCACGATCTTTAATATTAAAACTATAAATCAGGCATATTATGGAACATGCATGCAGCATGCATGTCCGTAACCGTAACCGAACATATCGGATATCTGAAAAAAAAAATCGTAACCATATCCGTATCTGATAAAAAAAATTCGGATAATTTCGGATCATGTTTCGAAACATGTTTTTCTAGTTTTAGTAAATTACACTTGAAATTATTCGGGAGCTATAATATTAACCGATTGTACATTGAATAGCAAATGAAAAAATAGAAATAAAAACAATTTATTTCCTATTTGTATTTTACGTTAAAAAATGCTTAATAATATAATATCCGTAACTGAAACTATCCGAAACTAAGGGATAATCCGAAATAATTACGTATCCGTAACCGTGGCCGAAACCGGTACTATATTATTCCTATATCCCTATCCAGATCCAAAATTTCACATCCATAACATCCCTGCTATAATTACATGAATATGAGCCACCGTAATTATAAGAGGCTCTACTTTAAGGTTTTCTTTGCTGTGTAAAGGTAAAACGCCCACAATGTTATCGTTTCAAGAACCTAAATAAGTTTGAAAATTCAGAATACCTTACGTATGTACCAAAAATATACGTGTAATTAATAAATCTTGTTGCTTTATTAAGTTGGATGATTTTGTTAAATCGTAAAAATGATTAAATAAGCTCATTTTTTTTCTTGAAATAAACATTTTTACTACATGTAATACGTTAGTAGGTTTTATAATACAATTATCTAATATGGAGTAAAAACAAACTTTTAAGGTGTAAAAAAATACGTATATTTTTCTAAATAAGATAAAATGGTAGTAGAAGTCCACGTGATTCGACCCCGGAATCACCCCCGCTATACCTATTCCTGCCTAATAATGAGGGTGTACATATTAATTCGAGGTATTCCAACTTAATCTTCAGGGGTAGCAACGCGTCTATGGCTAACCTCAGGTACGAATCTGATCTTATGTGGGCTTAATTACAGATATACATGGATAGCAGTGACCACTTAACATCAGGTGGACTGCATGCTCGATCGCTACTATCATGTTATAGAAAATAGGTAATCAAAAATGGATAAAACAAAATAAAGTTCCTAATAACTATTTACTAAAATATTTTACACATTAAATGTTGTGTAATCACAGTAAACGCGATAAGTACGAGTAGATACAGAGAGCATTATTTGACTATTCGTTGGCCATGTTAGTTCCAAATGTTATTTTTTTGTATTCATTTCCTCTTATATAATTTCGATTTCATATAAATTACAATTACTGGTGCGAATAATATTCAAGGTTCAAATGTCGGTTTTAAAATTAACGTTACTTTTAATACATGTTATCTTTAGTACCTAATACTAAATGCAATTTGAATTAATATTAGATACTTGCTCTTTATTGCGGCTGTATATTATTACGCTAAGTAAACGTTTATAGTATCAGTAGTTTCATGTTTGTTTGTGGCCTTTGGTGTGTATCAATCGCCACAAACAAACATGAAACAAGAATATAGACTTTTCGTTACAATTTTTTGTTTTAAAATTTTTGAAAACAGAATTTTCGCTTTTAAACTTTTCGTTTTAATTTGTTCGAAAACAGAAATTTCTCTATAGTCTTTTCGTTTTAAACTTTTCCGAAAACGGAATTTTCGCTTTAAACTGTTCGAAAATAGAACTTTCTACTTTAGCTCTAAGCTTTTCGTTCCAAGCATTTCGAAAACAGAATTATCCCTTTAAACTTTTCGAAAATAGAATTTTCGCTTTAAACTTTTCATGCTTTAATCCATCATTAAAGTCAAAATTACATTTTATTGTGATAGTAAATTTTAATACATGTTTCGGTATCATTTAGTAAATGTGTTATCGTTTAAAAGGTGTCAATTAAATAAGAAATCTCGTGTACTTACCAAATGCCTTACTCTACTTATTATTACGAAATGCTTATTACGAAACATAGCCATATGCTCTTCTTTGGTGATGTTTGTAAAACTTTGAAACATTTTTTGCAACAATCGTATGTTGTAAATACCTTTAATCTAATTTTGACAAGGTATAAAATGTTTGAATCTTAAATAATCATTGAAATTAATTGTGGCATGTGCCAATGAATTGCAAAATAGATTTGAGTAGTATAAGGCTTTTATGTTAATAGTTCCGGTAATAATCAATACAGTTGTTATGGGCCACTATATCATGAGCTTAATAACTTCATATTATAACCATTTAAGCTCCGGTATTCATTAGAATTTAAGTACGTCCCATTATATATGTTTTCTGACAACCAAACTGCCCTTTTATGATCCAGATTCAAAAGCTTTTACAAACAAAATGAAATTTTCGCAAACTGAAAATTAATAAATATTTTTTCTAAAGTGTTTTGCCTACTACAAATTGATTCCTTTAACTTCTTTAGTATTTTTACTCTCATACTACCGGAAATTCACTTATAAGTAAGAGAATTTCAGGGAATTTTGATTTTGTGACTTAACCCATTTTAAACGTTGGTACTCGTCACATGTTACGCTAATTTAAATCCGTAAATACTGTGCATTTAAGTTAGTTTAAGACATTATTAAAAGCAAACACTTAACGGGTTTTTAGAGTGAAATATTCGCGAGGGAAAACACTTAATCTTATTGCTCGGTCGTTGCACCTTCCTATTTACTTCCGGAATCAGCCATGCGTTGCAAAGACGTAACATTCATTTAATTGAGTGTAAGTCGAAATGGCTTGTTCTTTGCAGAATATAAAAATATGTAGTATTGAGTATTAAAAAACTGACTTCGATTTAGCCATGCGTAAAGACCATTTTCAAATAAATTGGCTCGCATATTGCTCGTTTACTTTTGTTTTATTTATATTATGTGTACGGAAAAGGAAATTGGAATTTATCTTTGATTATCGATATCTCAGCAACCTTTCAGCAAAATTTTTTTGATCCCTTAATTTTTTTCAGTAGCATAGATATATCAATAGCTTACCTCACCAATAGCTTACCTTACCTTAATAGCGGT
>DWPF01000748.1:0-10166 GCA_018251575.1 Cecropterus bathyllus | reverse complement strand
ATCATTCAGATGTCTGTCAGGCCGGGAATCGAACCCGGGACCCACTGCGTGTCAGACTGGTATGGTGCCCGCTCCACCACGTGGGTCGTCGAAAGTCGTCGAAGGTACGTTATAATAGTTACGTGTGTATTTGTAGACTATTTTGAAAAGCAAAAAAATCGCGATAGCAGTTTGTAGTTAAATTGTCTATCTGTGACAATTCTGTTTGTAAAATTTCATAAATGTCTATTTTAAGCACTTTGAAAATCATTAAATGGTCCTCTGGTATAATATGCGAATGTAATCCTTTTCATGTTGGTCTTCATGTGGTAATTTTAGAAATGATTCATTATAAAATCATTTTACAGGTCATTATTTTTACCGGGGAAATACTTAAGGTTCTTGAATAAATACTTACAAAACTGCACGCAAGCTAAGGTCGTGCCTTTCACCTCTGGTGAGAAAAAAGTGTATCGCAGATATGGATAACGTTGCCATGACATAATACAGGTTTGCTTTAAAGGCCTTAAAGGCAACTCTTTTAATGGCCACAAGTGTAAAACGTTATATATGTACCCTTAGCAACAAATAAATGATAATAAGCTAAATGGTGAGTAATGAATGTATGTACAGCCTTTTCTTGGCATGACCCGCGTTTCGATGACATGTGAATAAAATAGATGTGAAAACGCACGAACACATGTAACACCTCATAAAATATCTAAGTTGAACATGTAGTGAACCCGTAACAGCTAATCTTTGTCAGCAATTGTACTAAATACAATTGGTGACAAAAATCAGCTGGACAAGGGTCCAGCGAATGCAGCAAAACCAGAGAAATTCTAGAGCGCTCCAACAGACTCATCCAATGCAATCTAGAATTTGTATACATCTAAATTCATATCGCCAATCAGAAGTACGAAACCTTTAACGACCGGCTGACGGTCCGTAAGTACCGAACGCCTGTATTTTCTTTATCACGTGATCTGGAGCAATAAAACTGAAATAAAATTGGCGCGGGTCAATTTGCACAGGAGCACACGGCCGAAGTTCAACGCACGGACGACCATTTTGAAATTATTCATGCGACCTCCGTTTTATGCTTTGTGGCCCGCAATCTATTTCACAGATTAACTAAACTATCATCATTTAGAGATGGGAACTTTGTATAGAATCGCTTCATACACTACGTTTACTCTACTAAGATTCAGTTTCGAAATTATTATGGACGCATACAAAGACAAGTTGACTAATACGCTGGGTCTGGGTCAATACCCAGCATGTAGTTGACCAATGTCAACTACATATCTTCTTAACTAAATCTAGATATCTTAAGGGTTACGTTACATCCTTCTCATATTAAAAATAATTATCATAATTATCGCTTATACCTTATCGTCATTTAGCAAGTATCTTCAACATCATATCCATCAATTGTATTTCATAGAAGTAACAAAACATTATGCAGTTCTACTGATTGAGTGATCATTGCTATTCTTTATAATTTTTGAATTAAGACACGTATGTTGGTAGACAATATAGAGATATTATATATAAATATATTTTACATGCTCTCCTTTTACAACATTATGAAAAGTTCAAAGTCATGTATGTAACCTTACACTGAATGCAACAGATTATTAGAATTAAATACCAAAGCTGAAGAAGTACTATAGATTAAACCGAAATTAATACCACTGACAACTTTCATGGTTCAACTAATCAATCAACAGTAACTTATTTGTGCGCGTTCCTTTTGTCTCCAACCAATTGATCATGAGGTAGGCTTGTCCTTTAGTGTCGTGCTTCTGAATTATTTATTAGTTACCGATTGGTATTTACAAGAGTCAAGTGAGTGGCTTATATGCATCAGATAAGCGGGAACATTTCTGTCAGACTTATCTAAATCTTTCCGTTTCTTGTAGGTCAACTTTCTCTGTTCGTGTCTAAAGTTTATAACATATGTACGCGATACGTATGTTCTTAGACATTATTTGTAAGCAAAAACCCTTTTTTATGATATAAAAGTTTTGCTACTCTGCTTGTAAGCCACTGGAAACTCGTAATCATCACCAAGGTTGACCACAAATGCGTTGCTTCCTCGATGCCTAAGATGGACCGCCTTGATAAGTAAATCTCCTTGACCAATAACTAAAAAATCAAAGTTTGAAGTTATAACTTCTTCTTCGTTCTTGTAAAATTTATATCTTGCTATTAAAATCAGATCAGCAGATCCTGAGAATACCCCCAAATATTTTTATATTTTTGCATGTTCGATTTACGATGAAAATCAGCTAAGTTATTTCTGAACTTAACCCGATTATTCAGACAGATAAAATTAAACCTGACTTTAATGAGTCACACGAGAAATAAACACATCATTTTATTTCGCAAAATATAGACAGGCCTATGTTTTACATTTATTTTTGTATCTAGATAGATAACGAGTTAGAAAGCAATTTGTTCGTCCAGTTCTTGCGTACCAGGCTGGATAATATAATTGTGTGAAGAATTTTTTAATCACGCATCCGTCACTCGCGTATCTAAGCGATCCTGCGGGTGTCGCTTAGGGCGTTCACCCTCAGCGATCGTTGACTTGGTCTAGCCACAGGTGAGGCAGGGACAATATATCTAGCTCGGTGGTCGGCTCGAGCGAAGATTCTGTTTCACGGGAAACTGCGGTAGCCGACTCTGATTACTTGCAATCGATACTGAGAGTTGATTTTTGCAAGTCTTTCATTATGGTTAAAAGAAAAACGTTATATTTTGATATTTTCGTAATCTTATTACGTAGTAAGATTCGAATAGTCTACTGCGGATGGCCCATAAGAAAAATTACAAAGTCTTCCATTATTTTAACTGCAAAAAGTTTTGCGATCCGGGCAAGATAAACGTCAGTCTTTGCATCACTTTTAACTTTGAACGTAGTGTTTATATTCTACAGTTTAACAGATAAAATCCGACTAACAGTAGATTATATTTTAAGATTGTCGGTCCAGTTATACGTAGATCGTTATCAATATTTCAGTTCTAGTGTTAACTGTAAATAACAGAACTAGCTTTGTTGTAATGAAATTAATTATGAGAGTATAATTTTCAACTTTAATTATAATTACGTCGGTCCTTTGTTAAAAATCATCACAAAATCCGGCGTAATTAATGTAAAGCAAAGAAAATGTAGCATTCACGTGCTAGATTGTCAATTAAATAGAAGAGGTCTGTTCCTCGAACGAATTATTAAAATGTTTCTCAGAGCCAAGCAAACACCGGGTCGTATAAAAGACCCTAATGAATGGCTAATAAAGCACACCCGGGGTGCGGCTACATCAAAGGTTGCTGCATGCGCCCGCGCATCTCGATCAAAGCGCCGACATTATCGGCCACTTGAACTATCATCGATGGCCCACTCGTTTACAACCAGCTACCGTTCGCTATCATCCGATCTACATTATAAGCTACATGTGCTGTGATACCGCCATGCTTTTAGGAATGCTCTTATTTATGGCTTTGGAGGATCATTATTTTTTTTTTTCAAAATATTTCGATCACATAAAATTTGATCTAGATAACGTGATGAATTATTTGTTCCAGAATCATTGTAAGACGATACTTTGTAAGCTTGTTATGCTAACAATTTTTTGATTTCTTTCTCTCTTGGGAATAAAATCCTACATTTTTGAACAAATCTCCCCATGATAATCAGCAACATTCTGGTGTATCGTGAGGCAAGATCTGCTAGCTGTTTCTAAATTGGGTCCAGACATGAGAGTATCAGGTCGCTTTATGTTGTATATACATTGTATACAATATTACGTTGAAGGTTAAAACGTTTCAGACTGCATCCGAATAAAGCACCATTTAACATTACGTACCAAATGCGTCTGAAAGCGAGGCGCAATCAAGGCGAGCAACCGCATCCTTACTTTATGTCAACCATAAACGTAAATCAAATTTGCAGCTACCGAGCAACGCGACGCCGAGAGGAACACGCGTCAGAATACTTTGAAAAGGACGGCTCACTTTCTGTTTAAATGTTCTATGTTTAAAGCCTTAACGTATTGCAATTATTGTAAGTAACACATGTTTCGGAAACGAAAAGTAGATTGTGTAAGACATGTTAAAATAGCAAATTGGATTTTTTTAGATTATACTTAATATCACTGAGATTACTAAGTCAAATCTAAAGTAATATTTTTATTTATTAATAGCATAAGTTAAAATCCATCAATTAAAAATGTACATTGTTTAATATGCTTTTAAAACCATAACCTTCATCTGTCGCAGTCGGGTAAAATTTTGAATACACTTATAATTGTTTTAATATTATATTACACAAATAATAAATAAGCATGCATTCGTCCTGTACTAACTAACTTCAAATAGAAACCTATCTCAAGTCGATGGGTTTGTTCGATCCTTTTTTGCAATCTGTACCAAACGCATCAACTACAATTTGTGTATCGCTTCTTCAATGGCGTAGGTTATTACAGTATTATTGACTCGTTCGAGCGATCGATCTCTATGGCTGGTTAGTTCGGAAGATTGAAACTGAGATTGACTTATGATCGTATACTAGATACTTGATCCGTATTCTTCCAGACACGCTCAATCATTCTTGATCTTATATCAATTTGGAAGAAGTGAAACAAAAATAAGACTTGAACAATAAGACGAAAATACCGAATATTATAATAAGGGTAAATTACAGGTGGACGATCGTTAAAAATTAAGGCCAGACACGAAACCCCGTTCCCATGATAGTTAATATTCAAATTCTGTTGAAACTGGAGACGTAATAGCTCCATAAATTGGGAACACAAAGAGATCGATAATACTAAAAGGTGTAACGGTCGGAACGGTAGCCAAATAACTTAAAGAACAATATCTCCATTGTGCATCTCGCATTGTTCTGAGATGTCCACAATTCTCGACAACAATCGAAAACAAACTAGTCTGAAGATTGGACCGTGGAAGCAAATATCGGTTAGTTTTGTGAGATGTGACCTAAGGTTACCGAGAACGACCTCTGGACCAAATTTAGAAGCAGCTACTAGATCTCGCATTGTCCACTACAATGGGGCGAAGAGATCACGGAGGGGCGAGCTGCTAAGTATTACACGAACAATGGACACAAAGACCGGTGTATGTTTACCCATGAATATGTGGAATATAATAACACAAATAACACAATAGCCGGTGCTATGCTAATGAGATGCACAACAGGTTCATACCACTTTTCTCAAGATAAGCTTCGTGTATAACGAATTCGCGTTTCAAGTTAAATCGTGCATGTGCGGACCCACGGATTGTTCTGTGTAATCCCGTTTTTAAATGGTCTATTTAGACATTTCTGCTAACAGAGAGTGCGGCATTGTTAAGTAAATTAATGAAATCATATGCACTGTCCTGCTTAGTATTCTGTGTCAGTGGTCATTCAGATTGTAGACAATAGACAATAGGCTTGCATTACATTCCGAAGTAGTATTTACGTTTTGAGCTTGCTTTGAATTTGGTAAACGAATTATTACAGCTATAGTTATATTACGAAGGTTGAGTTTGTTTATTATTTTATCACAATTAATTCGGCTATTTTGTAGATTATAATTATAAATAATAATATTTGAAACCTACATTATGCTAGCAGATGGAACCAAATAATGTATGTAACCTTTCTCGTATATACTCAGTTACCAAACGCGACATTTGGTAGATGCAGCTATTTGGGCAATTATAATCGGTGTAGTGGTTTAGAAGTCCGGGGCATATGTGCACACATCTGGCCTGGATTAGCCACTCTCGCGCGCTGATGAGTGCGTCTCGCGTTACCCGCTCGTCTTACTGTGTCATTTTAAAAATGGTGTTACGATTCTGGTTTATGGGCCTCTTGACATTGCTTTTTGAACATAAGTGCCAAAGATTGCAGCTTATCTTGAGTGCGGCAAAAGCACAACCATTAATGGTTCGTAATGGGACTGTTTCATCTATGCCGGCGTTTTGCCATTTGCCACATTTCCCTAAAGGCTACTTAAGGGTTTCCTCTCTTAGACAAATATTTTTTAAGTGCTGTGTGACAAAAAATAGCTGTATCATTAGCGATGCTACAAAAAAGCGACCAGACAGAGCAAGAATTCTAAAACAATTTGTTAGATTTCATAAACCACTGTATAGTAATAGTTCACCGAAGCAGTCATAAAAAGTTAATCTGATACAACCGTGGAAGGTGGGAGGGCAGTAGGACCACCCAAGTGGGACCTGATCTATTTCTTTAAACCTGTCCTCAAAAACTAAGAACATCGTCACGACTTTAGAAAAACTAGTTTAACGTTAAAGATGCTAATTAAAATATTTTAGTAAGCAAGTATAAGAAGGACAATGCATTCGACATTGGCGCAATATATCAACAATTAGATTCACCAATAAAACTTAACAATGCATCGAGAATGGGAAAATGAAGGCGCTATGCCACAAGATGATTTTTAACATAAATATTATTTTACGACATTATTATGCAGGGCTCGTTCGATGCGTAAATATTTTTTACTAACGAGCTTTTACGAGCTGACCGCTTCGGTTTGGACATATTCCATGTTTTAAAACGTGTGAAAGTAAAACATTGAAAGGGTGTTCGTTTGACACTGGCAATAAAAGAATAATGCGCTGACCGGCCGGGGTCGATCGTAAAAACGATTGGTCAGGCATTGACGGATCAAATATGTAAGGATGATTATGTTCTTAGAAAAGGATTCATGAATATGGGTCAGCGATGTCTTGGGAAAGGAAATGGCATAGGCGAACTGGTAGTGCGTCGGTTACATTTTATGAATATTGAAGTGGCGTGGCGCAATATCGTAAAATGTGTTTGTATGCATCAAACGAATCAACTGCCGAAAAGTAATGATAATATTTTTATGGTGTAAAAAACAGCTCACGAACACCAAGTTGTAATGAAAGAGGATGTTCATACTTATTAAAAAGTAGAAATTTTTCATGGCATCAAAAAGACATTGCTATTGACTATCACTAAATTGCCGTGGCAATAGTGATTGGCAAGGTGACTAAATAAAAGTAAGTGTAAAATATTTAACTCTGAAGATTTAATAATAGACAAAAAATCCAAAATCAACCAATCGGACTTTTTTATACGATTGTGTTGAGTTTCCAATTCCCAAGATCACAGTCAAATACATCAAAACAATAATAGGATGTAATGCTATTTAACCGTACCCATCCAGTTGGTTAACTGTAAACCACATGTACGTTGTGTCACGTTTAGTGCATTTGCACGTGTGTTGCCGACCAATTAATAACGGATCGATTTGTTTGTTGTGACTTGGCATCGGTTTTATTGTTCACGCCATTAAACATTAATGGACTTGTAAGAATGTTAATGGTTTAGACAAGATATTGTTACGTTTTTTGTTTCTGTTTTAGCACGTTTTCAAATAACTTGCTTTTGTCATATCTATAAATTGTGTAAAGTAGCCTTTTTTGTATTTTTGAGACAAAACCTAATAGCTTAAATTTATGGTGTCATATAAATAATTTTAACACTGGATAAAACATACTTAAAGGTGAACTAAACAAAAAAAGTTAACATTCCAATTACCGTTTTTTCGAATCTTGATTTTTGTAAATCTGATATAGTATATTTTGATTAATTTGTCTTGCGTTTCATAATTAATTCGTGCACTAGTTACCATTCAGATGTGTATCAAATGCATTATCGCCCGTGGGAACGTATTTAAAAAGCGAACAAACCAGTTTCGCGAGCATGTAGCAATATGCAAATATTGCGTGCACGTAACCGAATTACGGATTTTGCCTGTTCGATAAAACAGGAGCATTTTTTCTATTCAATGCACATACAAAAAACTAAATACATAAAATACTCTTTAAAGGAATAAATGTTATCAAATGAACTATGCAGTGCATTGATACGCGAAAATATATGAAGAGTTGATTTTTGTTGTTATAAATACAAAAACATTTCAGAAAAATAGCGTATTTAACGAATTCACTAGTAAATTTATTTTACTTTTTGTTAGCATTTATTATTTATGATTTGCTCTTTACGCACTTTTACGTAAACGTAACATTATTGTGTATAATTTTAGTTTTACGGATGAGGTAACACAAATTATCCTCTTAGTAATATATTTATATCATGCATACAGGAAAACCAAAGTTAACCACAACAAATTGTTTTCAATCCTGGTAGACTTAGCTGTGATTTTCTATTATAACATATCAAGTATATATGGAACTTACTTGTACACCTCACACCGACACCTTAACTGCAGTGTCAAGTGTTCAGGTATAAATAATAAAATGCTTTCGCTTTTTACACACATATTTTTGTGGGGCTACCACACTAGGATTTTCTCCTGTGTCGTGGGTACCATGGACACACAAAGACGAATACACAAACAGCCAGACCCAGAACAGAATCTAAACTCATCATTCAGATGTCTGTCTGGCTGGGGATCGAACCCGGAACCCACTGCGTGTCAGACCGGTATTGTGACCGCCTCACCACGCGGGTCGTCAAATTATATGTAATCCGTAGGTACGTTATGCATGTGTGTAACCCTTATATATCTGAAAAATCGCAAAAGGACTGGTATTGTAAAAGATACGTGTGTGTGTGTGTTTCTTTGTTTATGTGTGTGTGTGTGTGACCAATCGCGTGTTTGTACATACTCATGAATGTGTGTGCAATGCATTAGTCAAAAGCGAATATGTCGTGTACACGAGCGGCACCGCGGTCCAAACGAGTTAAAATAATAAAACGATAGTGTTTACAATGCTCGGAGCGTAACAATTTACATGAGCGTTAATTTTAACAGATTTCCATAGAAAGTGTCACCGTTTCGCCGTCGAGCCTACTCGACGAGGCTTTAGAGAGTCGGCACATTATACTGGTCGGCTTGTTACTGTTTCCCAAAAACGAAACTGTTGGTAATTATCGACGTGAACTCTTGTAATTTTTTTTTTTCTTTTACCCGATTGCGAAGAGAGAGAAAGATGTTAGAAGGAGGGTAATGTTTTTAGCGTATGTATGATTGTATGAATGTATGTCCATTTCTTTGGCACGCGCTACAGCCCAAATGGCTTGACGGATTGTGATATATGACATATCGTTGGAATCGTCTCAGTTTACATTTTAATATGTTACGGGTACTCACGATATGTTGTTTTTAATTTCTTTTTGCAGATATTTCGACCCAGTTACATGGATCGTGGTCGCGGCGAAACTGTGAGTACCCGTAACATATTAAAATGTATAATTTTCGCGATAATATTTGTCTAAAATAATATATAGTCTCAGTTGTCAGAATGGCACAGGCTAAAATTAAAAAAATGTCGCCTGTACATAGATAAGAAAGGGGAGAAGGGATGTCATTTTTGACCGACTTCCAAAAAGTAGGAGGTTCTCATTTCGACTGTATTGTTTTATTTACGGCTGCCTAATAACAATTAACTTAAGCTGAAGGCAATGAATCGTTTTAAAGCATTGATTTTTTGCTGTAATGTTTTTAACATTATTTGAGCCTTCAATCTATCTGATGGTAAGCGGTCATTACCTATGCACATCTGTGTGCAACTTAATATGAAACTACAATTTCTTGAAAAAAAAGTTAAAAGAAAAAGACTTGGGAAATTAACGCCTCCTTTATTCCACACCACTAAATCACAAGACAACATTTTTATAATATGAAAGTGGCAAACGAGCATGCAGTCCACCTGATGGTAAGTGACCTGATGGTAAGTGGGACATCTGTAATCAATTCCAGATTAGATTAGTCTAGCCTGTGGTTGGCCACAGATGCATTGCTACCCCTGAGGACTAAATTGGAATGCCTCGGAAAATTGTGTCTCCCTTATCTCACTCTTTAGACCAGAACACAGCAGCGCACACTACTGTTATGAGGCAGAAATGGGTGTGGCGGTGGTGCTTCCGGATTGCAACCACAGAGGGTTCTACCACCTTGTAAATAACGCCACTATTACACAACGCAGCGCAGTGCGGTGATACCTTTAATCACACAGTTTCACTCGAAACACGTTTCACGCCACTCATTCGAGTTTCTTGTCATCACGGACAGGCGGAAAATGATATAAAATACTATTAGATACAACATCATCTACTTAATCGATATAATAAAAACGTACCACGTGTCTTTCTT
>DWPF01000747.1:0-10171 GCA_018251575.1 Cecropterus bathyllus | reverse complement strand
AATGATCGGCAATAACAAGTCAAATGAATGACTGCAAATGTTTTGAAATCATTGCCAATTAATGTATGAGACCTAGAATGATTCAACATCATGATTTAGTGTAACAAGGATTGTTACAGGCATTGATAAAATTTATAAAAGACACCGCTAAGAATAAATAAGCATTTTAGACTACTTTAGTAAAAAAAAATGTGATTGCCTAAACACAAAAATGTTATAAATCATTATTAAAGAAAATCAATTAGCACCAATTATATTAAATCAACAGTTTCAATCGATTTCTATTTGTCGTCGAATTCAATATAGTCTGATAAGTCAAATCCACTGAGTATCATCTATGTTCGTTGGAATATCTACATAGAGTATATACTTTCGTCTTAGATTAATTACTTCAATGTTTGGCGCTCAGGCGCTAATTTTTCACGTTGTGATAGAAAAGCATTACTGTAATTGACAGATTCATTGATCAGTTGTGTGGGCAAATTGGCACATATAAAGGCAGAGGCGAATTATAAAAAGGGATTTTGGATCGCCTTCTATTTATGTATTTTCAAATGTCAGACATACAGATACAATGAATTCCAGTATATATAAGCACTGGTAAAAATCTAACAATGACCTTGACATGCACAAAGTGATTTGTTAAGTTTCTTGTACAATAAAATCGTCGTTCTTGGAAGTCATTACAAGGAAGATGCAATAGACCCTTGCCGCCCATTGAAGTCACAAACGCTCCCGTATCTCGTAGCTCCGTTATCTGCCATTTCTTGATCAACATGTTCCAACAACAACAACAGTCTGCCATTTATTTTATCTCCTTAACATTGATAATCTCAAGTGTTAATTTCTAGAAATACTATTGAACACCTACCTCAAAATTAAGCCAGTAGTTTAATTTTTCTTATGCAAATAATGATAAATGACTAGACTATTTAATTTAAATGGAAGTCGCTATTGATTATTAATATCTAATTGGTTAAGTACAATGTGATAAAAAAAATTGAAACATATTTACCAAAGTTCTACAATAATATTACTGGAGCAATTATAATAAAAAAATAGTAATAAATAAACATCGCAGACATTATAATCATTGATAATCATACTAAAATAATCTACAAATCCCTTATACCAAAGTGGTAAAGTATCACAGAAATTAAACGTATCTAGCTATAACTAACATGACATCTAATATCCCATATCTACACATCAGGAATTGGTCAATGTGTAGGTACCTTAGTGAAAGAAAGACATCGTCCAGAATACTCAGGCAATACTTAAAGCTTACCTAAGTAATTAAAAAATACATTAACCTCATGTCATAAATTAGGCCATGTTCAACACATAATTTAATTCATAAATATAACATTCACACTATTCGTGAAAACCTTTTAAGATTTGGTTATAGATAACATTACCCATTTTAGCTTCATATATCAACGAATAATACAATTTATACGAATATTCAAAATTATGAAGCACACTTATTAGTATTGCATTTCCGAATCATCGCCGTTACTAGTGATCTCACCAGACCAGTTGTAGATAGATTGCAGTGGAACATGAAGTAACTCCACCAAGTGCCTGTAATTTGGCTCTGAAATAAATTAAATAAATAGACTATAATGTATCATTCTTATTTATAAAAAAAGTAACAGAATTCAACTTGTGTAAAACATTTTTTTTTAGCTTTGTAGTTATAAATATGAAAGTTATATAGTGTTACGACACGAAGCTACGGCTTTAGCTTAGTATTGTAAAAACTACAATAATTTAAACATGGTACGACAAATTTCTTGTATGATAACAATTTTTTCTGAATCTATTAAGTTCATACAGATAACAGATTGCTATTTCCCTGAAGCTAACAGCTAACTACGACGCTGACCTAAAATAATAATCAAGTCCTAAATAAAATGAATATTTTGAATCAGGACATACCATTCTCAGGATTTATAAATCCTCTTCGTATCAGAAAATCAATCAATACTGGAGCACTGGTGGTCTTGAATTGAGGAGTAAGAGCTCTTTGTACACACTCTTCAGCTGTCAACAACTCAAAGCTTTCTACCTCGCCATCAGCATTTTGTGGTACAAAATCTAATGGAAGCTCTAAGTCATATACATACTCTGTATTAGGAAACAATCCTCGTTCACTTTCAAAATAAAAGCTGAAAAAAATAACTACACATTAGCAATAATACACTAATATATATATTATGAATATTTCATGGTCTTTTACAGAACTAGACAAGGCATTACTTAATAGACATAATTATGCAGAGAATAATGTATCTCTGTACACACATTATATCTGCAGTTTATATCAACATAATAGTCTGAGTAAATTGTGACATTGAGATTCACAAACCTCACACAACCAGCTGGTACAAGCTTTTTCACTAGCTCTCCAACAACTGAAGCCTCTTCAGCTGCCTCCTTTACAGCAGTCTCCAGGATGCCATAACCAACAGCCAAACCACCACTTACAAAACAATCCCATTTTCCTGGAATATTATCAGATTAATTTACATAAATATTAAGACAACACATCTACTTAGAAAATATTTGCTAAAAAAATATTTAAAACATCACTTTAAATAAAGTTTTAAATCATTGTCTGCTAAACTCTTTGAAGACCAAAATGACCAGAAGACAAGCGGCAGACTGCTGGACTTAGACGACACAGGACCGGTTAGCTGGCGCTAATCAGGGGAGCCCTATCCAACAGTGAGCCTCAGCTTAATTAGTAATTCAGCTAGTATGAAACCGTTATTTAATTTTATTTCTTTAATTTATTATTTCAGTTTCAATGGAGTTTATATGGCTTGAATTACACATATGTTTAAGCTTAAGAGCTGCTTAAAGTGTAAAAATCTGGATTACAATGTTTGCCTGAAACCCAGTTATACTAATATAAAAGATAAACATACAAAATCTATATTCAAAATTGATGATTCTGAATGGCAATGACAAAATTGACAGTAACTGCCAATTTAAAGTGTAATAAAATGGTTACTAACCAGGCCAGGTTTGCTTTGTAAAACTACGTTGCTGTAGCCAGATGCAAAGACCCTTAGATGGATGATTAAGGTATCCAGTAACACTAACACCGTAGTTACGAATACCAAACAGACATACAGCACTTCGGTCCATTTCCAAAAGACTCTCATGGTAAAATGGTGTGCTGACCTCAAAGCACTGCAATTACAAAAACAAAATATTCAAATCATTTCCATGTCTTTGTTCTATTTCCATGTTTGTGTTGTTTCTGCCAAAAATACTGCCATCATGATCAACCTCATATTACTAGAAAACAACTATTATCAACCACACAAATTAAAACTAAATAGTGTCAACTGTATTAGCAGATAAATCTACGTATCGCTGCTTTGCATATATACACATTATAGAACAACACGAAAATGCAAATTTTACAATAGAGCCAAAACGATAAAAACAATGCTTCTTGTTTTTATCTTTTTAATGAATTTAAGTAAAAAAATAAAAATTAAGAAGCCATTATCCACAGAGTAGATTGAGCACCAACTTTTATAAAATCTTTACCGATATTAAACCATATCTTCAACTTTAAATTGATAAATTTTACAATTGATAATGCAAGGCAATAATACAATGGATTACCATCTTAAAGTATTAACATCAACAGTTTTCATTTATGTAACCATTTGCTATAAACTGGAATTAATCAATCTAAACTCTATAATTTAAAAACATTCAATGTCATGTTTGCTAAGTAAGCAAATAATAATAATAAATGTTTATTTCATAAAATAACACAATGATGCAAATATACATATTATTAGGTGTGGGGTAACATTATAGTAAGATTGGACATAACATTTATCTTCAGTTACCTAAACTGGATATGAACCTCTAATATAGGCAACTGAACTCTCCTGGTGTGAATCTAGCATACTATAATTATTTCCGTTAGTTTGACTAAGTAGCTCAATGTACAAAGTTAATTCATTTTCCCACATGTTGCCTTTGCAACATGTGTTGACTTTTTATGAACAATCATTTTTCCAGGTTATTCTATCTTATCATAATACTTTTATTGTACATTGGTGACTAAACACATTTTTATTTCCAATGGTTTTTGTTATCAAACTAAACTTAATTGAATTTTATTAGTAGGTACATTATATTGCAAAATGTAATTGAAATAATGGTAAAGAGTAAAATATGATATTACAATTCTACAGCTCTAAAAGCATGTAAAAGTTAAAAAAAAAAACATGATTATCCATGTGAAAACCAACATATTTTTCCAAGAGAGTGTGCCCTATTCACAATTTTAAATAGGTTTATATGCTACAGGTATATTCTTATTGTATTGTATCCTCGTATAATCCCACTGGGAGCGCAAGCTAAACTAACCCAGATAAGCTTTTTACCTCTTAACAGGATCATACAAGGTTCGAAACCCAAGTACCTACATTCCCGAGTTCTTAAAAAAAAAAACAAGTTTGTGAGATGTCCACCCTTCACTGTGGACTATGGTCAAGGGCCTCCCTATTCTGTGAAGAAACTCATGCCCTGTTATACAAAACCTAAATAAGATAATAGCGACAACACAATGTCATGTGTTACTAGTATGGTTATTATTAAAAATTTATAAAACACATTAAATACCTCATCCCTCCAACCTTTAAGAGCGCATATCTCATCATCTTTCCTTAACTTCTGCAAAACTTCAGCAACCTTTACTGTTCTCTCTTGATAGTCTCTAAATGCTGGGTTTAATTCGACATATTTTCCCGCTACTCTAAAAACCTAAATAAAGAAAGAATATGTTAAAAATGTAAATTTGATAACCTTACAAATGTTTTCTCGACAAAACCTTACATATAGAAAGACCGGGCACAAAAACAATGTTACATACAAAAAGACAGAAATAGTCCTGTTAATTAATTTATTTTATATTTTTACCCAATTATATATACCAATTGACATAGGGTCAATAGACCCACTACACAGAAAAACAGCCTTACCAATTTTTTATGTGAGCCATTGATTTATACAGAAGTTTAAAAAAAAATGGTAACTGTACTGAATAAGCAAAAAACTCCATTCTTAGAAATATTAGCAACATGACAAATACATATGTACATTATGTAAATGATCAGTATCAGAATATTGTATATTAGGTCCTTTGTTACATTATCAAATAACCTAGTATTGAAACAACTATTTACAGATAGGAGATCAAATCGCAGAACAATGAGTCTAAATTAGTGGAAAAAAAATCAAAATTTAAAACCAATATCGTATCGAATAATGCTGCTGACACGCCGAATTAGACATTTCTTTAAAACAGAAGTGTAAAACTTTTATAGAAAAACATACCTCGGGAAATCTGTGCAAATATTTTAACACATCGGGTCGAATCAAGCCAACCTGGTGACCGGCTACTATGAATGGTTTACAAATGCCTTGATGTAGACCTTCAACAAAATAATTATTGAAAAACGATTTACGTTTACAAATAGATTGCTCCCACTAAATCTATATTTACCTGATAGATAGAAGCAATTGAATTTTCTTGCTAGTTTTGTTAATTCGGAAACATTATTTAAAAGAACTGAATTCATGTTTTTCATAATTTATTACACGACAAATCGTTTATGAAAACAAACGTTTTTGTGTTCTACTTCCAATCAAACAGACTGCACAATGTTACTAACTGCCAAAATCAATCCGAATTCCGTAATAAAAACAAATATGATTCTCGTAGTCCAATAATTAAAAAAATACAATACAATTGTGTAGAATTATAAAAGGATGTGATTTTTTTCTTAGTTTTCCGTACAGTTATAAAACAATTATCATTTGGTTCTTAAATCATCACATATTTTGTACCCAACCAACCATAGAGATCACAATTCACAAAACCGTGTAAAATCTAAATTGTGTCATACAACTAAGGGCCCATTTATAAACTGGTCCAATTCATGGCAGTATGTTATGTGTATAATTATAGCCTTCCAATACAATATATATAATTCAATTTGGGAACACTGTCGCTTTTTAATATAGATTAGGCCAAATTATATTTGGTTGGCCAGACAGTTTTGTAAGCATCCATTATAAATGTACCTCAGAAACATGGCTAAATATTTTATAGCACCATTCAGAACAGTTAGTGAATGTAACTGTAAATAATAAAAACATCTTAAGCTGGGTCTCCACCGAACATAAGTTGCCAACTTTTGTGTTGTCAACACGTGTTAGTGACAAAAGTTTCTGTAATTATCTCGTGTTGGCAACAATTGTAAATAAATGTTGGAGACCAGCGGTAAACATCGAAGAAGCGCGCCTATTGCCAACATTTATTCGCTCGGTGGATACGCTTGTTGGCAACATAAGTTGGAAACATAAATATGTCCATCACTTCACAAGCTAAAGTTAGTATTTTGAAATCGTCTGGTTTGAAATTCTAAATAAATACATTAGTGAAGTATGGTAATCCCCAGTTGCGAAGAATCTTAAAGTAATTAATTAATAAAGCTCAGTGTTTATTGTAAACTGTAATGGTATTAATACAATATATCTACTGTATTCGGCAACAACGTACTATTAAACAAATAAAAGTACTAAATTTATTTTACTTCATAATAATGGCATTTTTAATTCGAAATTTGATCGAGGAATGTATATATACAGCACATAATGATCTTTTTATTAGTCGTCAAATTGCGCCAGCACAGTTGGGAAAGTTGTCAAAGTATTAAGTTAAAATTCTTTAAAATGTTGTTTACTGCAATTTAGTACAAAATACAGTATTTTAAGGAGGAAATACTGTAATTTTATAATCACGATTTGGAAGCACTGTTGAACTTGTGGTGGACTAGTATGTATCCTGAGCAGTATATAGAAATGTACTCTGTGTATTACAGTATATACAAATGTACTCTGTGGTATATACAAATGTACTCTGTGATCCTGAGTGTCACTGTGTTAATCATCTGTCACTTTATTTTTAAACAATTTATTTTGTTCTAAGACTTTTTCAGTGTCGTGACGGTGTTATTAATTTATAAACTAAACTTATAAATAAATAAGTATAGTTTAATTAATGATTTTGATTACAGCTGTGCCGGATAATGAGGACAACTCACCTTTCTATAATTTTTATGAAAAGCGGATAATACGAGACTGCGTTTCAAACGGCACTACCAAATAGTATGAATCAATGATGTCTACAGAAAATTTGAGTGTTTTGAGTGATATAGCACCGCCCTTTCGGCCATATGTTCAAAACATTTATCAAGATTTGGAACTTGGTAATCAATCATATTTATATTATACGATATACGATTTGTCGTTCTTTATTGCACTAATTCGATTTAAATTTTATATCATTTACAGGTTTATGTAAAAGTAAAGTGGACTTGGAAAGAATGGGGTGCTCAGATGAGAACGAAACCCAGTTTCGAATAGTTCTCCCGTATTGTTCAAAAAAATTAAAATGGGATATTATATTTGACTCTTCCGTGCCTTGGTTCGCTCCTGACTTCAAATTTGACGATGAGTCCTTCCTCAATAATGTTGATGATGAATATGTCCTCAAACACATTCCCAGTTTACTGAATTGGGATTCAAATGATCCCAAATCGCTCAGTCATGTTATATCAGAAATGATCAATTTGTATAAACTTCATCAGGTAACATTATCCTCATATATCACATGGTTAAAAAATAGTGCTTTTAGTTAATTCATATTATGAAATATTTTCCTTTTTTCCTAAGCTGATATGTACTATGCTATAATTAATTACATAAATACATTTTTTGTAGATAAAGAAGTTGGGTGAAGATGAAAGTTCACGGGCATATTTTGAATACAGTGCATTATTGGGCAATGCATTAACCACTAAGCAAGACATAGAAGTTTGGGTCACAGGACATTTAGTCGAATTCCTGATTAAACTAAAAGTTGACACTTCAAGATTACCTGAGTTATACAATGAAGGGTATTGTCTTATGTTTCATTTTCTTATGAAATATGTAGTAAAATTATTATTTGTCTAACAATTTACATGTAAAGGTATTACATTTAGTTTCAATTTATAATATATATAGGATTGTGTTTATAAAAAAAGAAACAATTCATTTAAAACTTGTGTTTCAGAATTGCACAAAATCCTGGAATAGATACAGCTCTTCTGCTCGTCCGGTATCCAAATTCTACTAATGCAGAACTTATATTGTCACCATTTCTGACAAAAGCACTTGGAAACATAAATTTACCAATGTATGTAGATTGAATATTATTATGTAACTTAAACTTGCAATTGTAAGTAGTCTTGTTAATGTTACCTTTTCCAATATCTTATTACAATCTAGCATTTTTTGCTTTGCTAATGACTTGTAACATGCGTTAATTTTTGAAGCATTGAAATATATCTATTTATTTATATAATTTGGTCTATGGACAATATAAGAATATCAACTAGATAACAAAAATGTTTTATACTAATCTTTTCTAGTATTTGATGGTATGCACTGGCATATCATTATAATTATAGTCACAAATTTAAGGAAAGATGCTCCCATATTATCTTTAAAACTTGCACTCCAATTTACAATACATTAACATATTCTTTGTTCTTGAACATCAATATAGTCCAAATCCAAAATACAAATTACTTGATTTCAAAATGGTCATGTTAAGTTTGTAATTTTTAAATATGTAAATATATGTTTTTATATATTTCCAGGATGCATCAATCAGGAGTTTTAATGGATTATGTTCCAATGGTCACTGAACTTCTTAACAACAAGGTATACACTTTTTACTACAGTAATATAATACCTAAAAATTCTCTTACATACCTGTTTTGTAATAATACCTACAAACAAAAGTAAATGTGTACCTAAGGAAATGTACCCAAACCACATGACCTATTTTTACCGTGATACAAAGTATTGACCCCTCCCCTCCCTCCCCATCCCTATTACATAAGTAGGCCTCCTCTCTAGTTTTCACGTATCAATTCATAAAAACGGTTTTCAATTATTGTAAAAGGAATGTTAAAGTTGCGTTAAAACTACATTTAATATAACTCAAAAAGTGCATGATTTCGATTTGACTATGTGACAAAAGCCTAAACCCCACCTACTTTCCCCCTGAATTGCCCTTTGACCAAAAGTTGATATTTTGAGCACCCCCTTCCCCCTGAATTGCCCTTTGACCAAAAGTTGGTATTTTGAACACCCCCCTTCCCCATGAATTGCCCTTTGACCAAAAGTTGGCATTGTGAACGCTCCCCTTCCCCCTGAATTGATCAAAATCGGTGTGGGTTCGTTCCTAAATTCTATTTAATTGAGATGTCCCTTAATTGAAATTTTTGGCATAAAAGCAACCTATGATTGAACAGATTCAAGACATCCTGAGCAATGACAGACTAAAGCGAGAACTATTGGCACAACTTATTGTCAAATATGAAGGAGCAGTTCTTGAGCATGATGCCAATAGTGCTGCTTTTCTCTTTGAAATGAAAGATTTTCATTGGATTTTACAGATTGATATAGGTAAGTTATTTTGTAAGTAGCTATCATTTACTTACAATAGCTACAATACTGATGTTATTCTTTATCATTTCAGGTGTGAGATTTCCAGAAAATCTACCAGTTTTGACGCTTAGATCAGTGTACCATAATAGCAAAGGCAAACCTAAGTTCAAAGTCTTAACAGGATGCCCATACAATAACTTCGAAATGTACATTGAACAACAAGTACAGATTTTTAAAAATGAATGCAAAGGATTTTCTTCAAGTAATCAACTTGTTAATTTAGAAACATAGTAGACGACACTAAAACATCCAATTTACCAAATATAATTTTCACTATTTTTTCATTATAGTAATAAAAATGAATACCTAACTGAAGATAGTACTTCCATCAATTTCTGTAAGAATGATTTAGAAAAAAAATTGTAAAGTAAAACGTTAATTGTAAGTAGTATGTTAACCATAATTATGTACCTTAACCTCAACTTTTTTGTTATTAAATCCTGATTATTCATAAATGGTTTTATTTAGAAATACAGCTTGAATTAAGATTTCATTCATTTCTGTGGGGGAACCCTAAATATTGTAACTTACTTCATAAAAAGCTTGAAATTATTAATTGTACGTTTTT
>DWPF01000746.1:0-10174 GCA_018251575.1 Cecropterus bathyllus | reverse complement strand
AGTAGCAGAAAAAAACATTGTACACAAGATTTTATCAAAAACGGTTCCACCGACCTGCCAGGATGCATTACAATGCATAAAAATGCTTATAACGCGTTCTCCATGTTCCAATATGTGCATGACTGCATACATACTTATTTTTATAATTTTTATTTAATTTAAATATTTTATTGTTTATTCAATTACCTTTTTATAATTTTATTGTTTTAATAAATTTCTACTTTTATATGATTATAGATTTTATGCAGAAGAAGTGTAGAATATTTGAAAATATTTATAAAAGTATGATTTTGTATAAGTAGTATATGTATAATACTTAGTGAATAGAAAAATAATAATTTCGTGTAATAGAAAAGGGCGTGTAAAATAAATGGGGTAATTCGAATAAAAGACGCAACTTTTTTACGGAATTTATTTCATCATCCATTTCAAACTACACCTTCAAAATTATAATTGATTATAACTACGATAAGCTATAATTTTACCTAACATCGACCCGAACAGAGGTCGGCTCATGAAAAATTTTGACACGTTTTAAAAACTTCCAACGGGAATTATCCATTTTACCCTACCATCCATTATGCACTTACTACGTTAAATACATGAGACTTTTCATGAGTGAAACAAAATCGAATGGAATTGTCTTGTAGCAATCTACATATTTGTATGTAGATTTCATTATCTTGTGTAGCGATGAAAGCTATTCGCTTTTGTTTGTCTCACGCGCTAAGTCCTTATTTAGTAATTAATCGTACATTAAAATATATTAAAAATTAGTTGCACGCTTGCTTAAGCTGCTTGGCGGTGGTTTAGTACTTCACTCACGTACATCAAAATTCGCTCGTTCCCATACATAACTACATTACATTAATCTAACGCTTACAGAATCGCATATAACAAAATAAATCTGTTAAAACGTAATTTTAAGTCTCAAACAACGTACATTCAAAATCAGGTACAAATAAATCGAAATTAAGTCTAAGGTAACTGAAGCATCCAGAGGAAGATTATATGAGATCATGTTATATATTTTAGTTTACGTTTAATTAGTACACATTCTGGATAGGTCCAACATTAATCAAACAAATAATTGATATATATACACTACATTTTTTTGGCTTTTACAGTATCAAACTAAATCACAGAAATAACTATAAAAAATAATAGCTGAAATCTATTCTTGTGATACATCGCTTTGTTTTTATTTTAATAGATGTGTACATTCGTGTCGAATATAGCATCTTCACGAAGTATATCGTTTAAGAGAATAAAATCAAAGCGACGCATACTGAATAGGGACTAACCTACGTTATAAATACCAAGGGCCCAAATATCGAGTAAACTACTTAATTCTAATATAACAAAAAATATAAATAAGTCAATGTGAATGTTACATAACATGTGCAATCTTCTTTCTATGATCTTACGTTATTATGTGCCATACATATTACACCAAAGATATCTTATCTAAGATAAAATTTGTATGAATCATTCACAGTATGGTAAGAAAGCTGTATCAAAAATTGAGTTTATTAATCTCTACGTACGTATCGATATAAGTCACACTGTCTATAAAAATCTCACCATCTCAGAATATAAAAAGTACAGAAACCGTGTTATACAACTTGTCGCCATTTTGGTACTCCTGCGTACGTACAGGATTAATGTAAAGACATTAACTCTGTTTACATTGTAATAAAATTACGCCTTCAAACGTCAATCCAAAAATGCATTTAGCATCCAAAATATAATAATGTGTTTAGACGTACCATGAACAACAAAATAAATCAATGTATTCATTATTGTTTTACATAGCGATAAACCGGCCTCTATTTTGCCGGTAGAGAAATAAGCACAACGCGTTCTTTATTTATTACATTCTAAGAGTCCTGCCTCTATGTACATTTTCATAGACAGTGTAACGTTAAAACATCTAAATGGTATCTATTGATAAGTAATCGACTGATTAAAAAATCTATAGCTTAAAGTACTACTGACAGTGCAAAATTACTGCATTAAGATCTATTACAGTTACATATTACTATTGTTAAACCGTACTATTGAAGAATGTCACAGTATATAAATGTACTTCAATCGTGACTTCCCAAAATCGTGATGAGTCATATTTATTTGTTCGTCGCTACATTGCCTTTAAAATAAATTGGCATACTAATTTTACCCTCATTATACGCAAGTAATATAAATGTTTCGACCTTGTTTAATAGTTATAACAATAACTGAGATATGTATAAGCTGCCTTTTTTAAAGATCAGTTCTAAGCAACTCAAGTTGTCAGGCGATTAGCTGTCTCGATAATCGTTTAGTATCGAGTTATTAACGTGGTCAACTATGACCAATCGCTTCTCACTGATCAAGCTCAATTCGCGCCGCTTCGAATGGAACTTTAAAATCAACTTTTAGATTTTGTTATACTGTGCTATTAAAATTACTAGAGGGTAAAAAAGAACTAAAAAAATAATTAATGCTTAGGCCAGTTAATTACGTATCGGCAAACTGAATGACAAGTGTAACAATCTTAATTAAGACGCAACGATTATATAGTTTATCAAAAGTTATCAGCGTTCGCGTCAATTGCTGAAATAAATACGCATAAATATTTTCTATAGTAACTAATTCGTTTCTTAACGTCAATCATGAGTAATATGAAGCATATATGTACAAAGATATTATATAGTCTAGAATGGGCCTTGGAAAAATCCAGGCTAAAGTAAGTCGGCATTAGTGTTACATATCTCACACATAGACACGAAGTGTACGCACATGACATCGGACATATCACGCACACATTCATAGAAAAATCGTCTCATTTTCCGCATGTCATACTACCACGTACCATCTAGTCGTATATAATATCTTTGTCTGTGAAATACAGAAGCTACCTACACAGTTATGTGAAAAAAGAAACGATTAAATACGTGCTAATAAATAAATATTAATTAATACAGGTTGCTGCGGTATAGGGACTAGCATATACGCAAAGATATTGTATATGTCTAGACATAACCAGTTTCATCCAGATTGAAACTGGCTTCGGAAAACTCAAGAAATACAGGTGAAAATTCAACTGTAATGCTTTTGCATTCATTATGGGCCTTTAAAATCATACAATCATTCTCACACAGATAAATATTTGTGTGTGCATACGGCACCGACATGCGTTAGTGTTAGTCACGTACACAAACTAAAAAAATAAATTTAAATTAATGTATTTTAGCACGCCGTACTACACTTATATAATATCTATGCGTATACGTTACATATACACGACGGTGCGTCTACAGAGCGCATTCATTTCTTAGCTGATACTAAGCGTATCCTAACTCTTTGGTATTATTCACTGGGTACACCTAATCCTATACATAAATACACATTAAACTGCTGCTATTTAAGTATCAAAATGGCCAACTCGCATCGAGTTGAATAATAAACACAGATTTAAATCGTTAGATATGGTCACAATCGACACGACAAGCGAAATACGCTCAATAAATTCAAATGCATAAGAGAAAGTAAATACCGCAACAATACTTCAATGAGTAAAATGCTTACGATATTTCATTTAATATTGTTGTTACACTTTGAACTAAATTCGTGTGTGCACGCAACAATATTACGTACACAACTACACGTATGAAACCGCAACGAAATATCAGCTTGATGGCATATCCAGCGATTTAAATCATTGAAATACGGGCAATATATAGTCACATAGATACGGTTCTTTACGCATTTATACTTTAAATACAAGTCACATTTCTGACTTTTGTTTCTGACGTCACAGAGCAAGTTTCATACTTTAAACAATGTCACTCATTCCCACATATGGAATTAATAAAGCAGAGTAAATATAATATGTGACGTCACGTTAACTTTTAACTATGTGACCATTACGAATAACCCCAAAACTGAACATCGAAGCACGTTTGGCGTAGAACCTATGTTTACAGTAGAACAGCTGGCAGGGGTGTGGACAACGCCATGTGTTCTGCACCTCGGACCGGCAGCTTCTGGGCGGTGACGTAGTGGCGCATGAGCGCGGGGACGGTGGGGAACGCTGTGGACGCACCACCCAATGTGTACCCTTCGCCACCCCGACATATGCGCATATGCATGAAGCCACGGGTTGATCTGTTGACAAAAAAAATGAGTTAAGTGAACTGTTGTGTGTAAATTTGTTGTTGTGTGATTTTTTTTCTACAAATATAACATTGAAGATATAGTTCGTATGTATTGCTGTCAGTGGTCACTGCAGCCAATGAATATCAGCAATTTACTTCAAAAAAAACTCGAGTCCTACTTGAGGCAGGTATAATTGTACTCATAAGGACTAAGATGGAACGTGCCGTGTGTGTCGCTAAACTATGCGTGTGACTGTATCAATGAATAAATTAGAAGCGAGATGCAGCATACCATATTCTCTTAATTAACAATAACCATTTTAATCACTCTTGTCACCCACGAGAACAGAGTGGTTCTACTCTATGGCATGCAATACCTTTTTATTTATTGATTAATAGAAACTGCATTTGTAACCAGCGTCTATTAATAAAATTGGAATCCTGTTCTTTTAAAAAACCTAACATTCGAAAATTTTATCATTTTTGGTACTGGTTATACATAATATGTACTAAATATTATAATATTTACGAATAGGTATACCTATTCGTATTTGTTTGTTGAGTCACTAAAATTAAACTTATCTTTTATCATACTTTGTTGATAGTTGAATATAATTTTAAAAATACGAACCACGAATAAAGATGATAATGACAATGATAAGAATTGCCTTCCTGAATGGCGACTAAACGAGTAATTGGTGCAGAATGAATGCCAAACATATCGATACACGATAACTAATATCGATAATTTTGAATATATATTCTTTAAATGTGAGTCATTTATTTACGACTATTCTGACAATGATACTGCTACATCTGGCATCTTCTGGTAGCAATGTAGCAGTGTTGTAATCTACTTTGAAGGGTTTTATAAAATAAGGTAGATAAAGATGGTCATACTTAAATCACGAAAAAAAAATGATCACAGAAAATAATTTAAATCCATTATATAATACTATTTTTAGGACAAATACTTTAAATGTTTATTATATAAAATAAACTTTAAATAAATATACTTGAAAATTGTATAGACGAAAATGTCAATGCAATTTATGATATTTCGAGACAAAGTCGTTTAAGCTTTGGGCACCAAATATCTAATACTTTGTATAAAATAAATTATTATTCATTCAATCATCATTCACTTATGAATTCATACATTATTTAAAGTTGAATAAACTCACTTCAAGCTGAGAGAATAGTCGTGTTTTGCGGATTCGCTGTTCCTAACCAAGAAGGCGCCTTCATCTGCATCCCTGAGCAAGCCCTCCGCTTCCACGCGTGAGAGCGTTCCATGGTACCACCTGGAATTAGAGAAATAATAATTTTAATATCAGTAATATCAAAAACACATGATGAGTAAAGGTAGTGTTTAACAACGATACTAAAAAACCCTTTTGTCGTCTTGTAAATTGTAGGAATTTTCGCTTATCTTAAACTCTAAATAACAAAAACTAAAAGTAACCCTTGTTGTAATTAAAGCTTAAAAAATTAATCAATTTTAATACTTGATAGGTTTTCCAAAAAATCTTTTTTGTCCAAATATCTATGATCTCCAAATTATGAGTGGGATTGCACCGATTATACACTGTAAAATACCAGTACGTAAAGAAAAGAAAAAATAGTAAAACTTACCCCTGTCGGTCGAGTGGTAGAGAAGCATCAACAAGATCACGAGGCGGGGCTATGGGTCCCAGATTTAAATGTAATCCTTTGGAACTCCCCGAGCCGCCGCTGCCCCCTTCGAAATTCAGCGTCAATTTCGCCTTATGTTTGTTTCCTGAAACCAAAAAGATTTTATTCGTAAGTTTCTATTGTAATTGTCGTAAATAACATTGATGAATTTGGTACGAAAAATGCTAAACAAAAATTGACATTGATTTTAAAAATGAATAAGATCGGGATTACTTAAGACGTCAAATCGTATAAGATTCTCCACAAAAGAAAGTACGTCTGGAACCCTATTAAAGTCACTAACCGCCAGCTTCCATTGAACGTCAAACCAAAGATCCCGCACTCCTAATTTAACTGAACTGTTACAAATTGCTCGCAACATGTACAGGAAAAAGTTGCCTCAAAAGCACTCAAGTAAATTAAATATTATGGGCGTTGGTCCACAGAAGTTTGTGGAGCAATTCGGAGTCATATGTCTTAATCGGCATAATTTGGTGTCGGTCGGTTCGAGTTAGCGACACCCGTGGATATGAACTGACACACCCTCCGAGTAAGATTTATTCTTCAGGACACGTAAACACTAGTGACAGAGAAAATCTTTTTGTTGTGATGCCCAATGTTTTTCATTCGTATAAATATTCAAACATGCCTACAACACTACAAAATATTGATCGTTATCATAAAGAGATATGAACAATACCAACCTTGATTTAAATCTTGCACGCTCTGACTAGATGATGCATTGGAGATAGCTTCTCCAAAATCGTTATTAAGTTGCAGGGATTGACCCCTTAACTTTCGTCGTAATTTGGGCATATCGAATGGCAACGATCGCAAATCGACTTCTGCTTCAGCACGTCGTCTTCGTAATTTTGGCATGTCAAACGGAAGATCAGACAGATCAACATCTTCATTTTTGCGTTCCTCTTCCATATTACTGTTCTTGAAATTAATAAATGCATTCCGGGAATCAACACCTTCACGAGAATGGATTGATATGCCGCTATCGGAGCCCTGAATTTCCGTGTCACCGGGCGTTGAATGCCTGAACGTAAGATTCAAAAGATTCCTATTCTGCAATGCACGCCTTTTTGGCTTAGGCGCTATCTCTACTGTAGTTTGAATAGTTGTGTTCCCAGTTTCGGCGTCCTCGGGCGAAACTTTTTGAGAGTTATTGTTCTTGTTGTTATCGGACGTTTCCGACGCTGGTTCTTGAGAAGACTTATCAGATATGGGGCTCAAAATGTGCAGTTTAGCCGGGTGATGTCCAAACCCCGACAACTGCATGTGATGTGATTTGGTAAAAGGTACATTGCCTGAATCAGAGCTATGTGAACTTAGGGAAGATGAGTGCCGACTTTCGGAACTACTACTACTTCTATCCCCTTCACTGTTACTGCTTCGGAGTGACTCCATACTGCCGCCGCTGCTACTTGTAGCCATGCTTTCTGTGCTTGAATATTTACGTCGCGGACGAGCAATACTAGGCCTGCCTTTAAACTCCATTATAGGGCCGACCCCCTTAGGCCCCGTATACCGATTCAATTCTGGTGTGTCAGAATCGGATGTGGGTCGACCCTTAATCTCTAAAAAAATACCGTCCTTTGATTGTCCCCTTTCCTCATCTCCATCTCGCGATTCCCGACTCGAGTCCCGCAGACGTCCAACATCGAGTTCAGTTGAAACTGAAGCCTTTACATCGGCCATGCTCGCATCACTACTTGTGGGAGTCTCCCGTGCTCGGAGTGACTTCACGGGTAGTCTTAAATCTTTCAGACGAGGATGTGCTGGTTGCGACTGAGGTAAATTTGGAGCACTCTTTATACTATTCATTGCAGATCCATCTTTCTGTTGAAATTTTGTCGGCAATGGTGCAGTTGATGGAGGTGAAGGTGTGTAACCCCGTAGAGGCAATTGAGATGTCGACGCTGTTCGGTCTTCATCTTCAATGTGTACCTTTTCTAATTCTTCTGAAAGAGCAGATGCATTACTTTCATTCTCTCTCTTTTGACGTATTGTGGGGATCTTTGAGCGACGTACGCTATCCGTTTTCATGGTCACCTTGCGACGACCCTTATAATCTGGCTCGCTGCGCTCAACCGCTTCGAAAGCGGATGAGGCGGAAGATATAACTTTGCGTTCTTCAGCTTGCAGAAGTGCCGGATGGTTGCTAACGCGGTCGAAGTCGTCCAAGTCATCGTCGGAGCGGGCTATTTTGCAATCGAACGCTGTTTCATAAATCTGTCGGGTGGTCATTTCTTGCGGCCAGCGTGGCAGAGGAGCCGGCACGTAAAAGACGCTGCGAGATGGCCGGTGCTCCTCTACATCTTCGGGCGCGGCGCACGCGCAGCCGGCCGCGTCGCGCCCGCGACGCCTCGGCGGCATCCACGCGCTCTCCCCGGACGAAGACGATGAGCGCTCTAGCTCACGGAAGCCATCCTCCGCCACCGAGAATCTTTTCGGCAAATTTGGTCGTTGAGCGACGTGGGGAGCGTCTAGACTGGCAGATTTTCGGTAACGGGGTCCACGGGAAGATGATGTTGAGGACACAGTCGGAGCTGATGGAGCTGCTGGGGGAGGCGCTGTCTTGAACAGGTCGCCGTAATAATAAGGGCTTGGGTTTCTGCGAGGCGCGTTGGCGTATCTCGGATCAGAGCGTGCACTATCTGGGGAGTGTAGAGACGGAGCTGTGGCAAAAGGATCGAATTCACCAAACTCGTCTTCTTCGCCGTCGGTCGACGTGGACCGATCGTCTGATGATGTTTCTGTAACAAAGAAATGAAATTTTAGATAGACAGACAGTACAACAACCTTTCCTACAACTGCCAACGATTTCGTTAATAGGTTTTAGAAAGACGAATAAAAGGAACCGCGAATATTTATATGGTTAACACGAGAGAATTTCAAAAATTTTAGGGATAAAATGCGAGTAGTAACGACACGTTCCAACCCTGGCTGTGCAGTCGAGATTCGTCTCAAGTGGAGTCGTTTAAAAGAACGTCCGGGCCGCGTTTTCACGTCCCTCAAGAGTTCAACCGATCATAAAGACGTTATGGGTACTCCTCATTATTTTCCCCACAATAACACCGGTATATGGGTTTACATTTTATTTTTTACATTAAACTTCCAACATTCGTTTCGTTTACTGCGTTCATTTTGAGTTACCTACGTGTTTAGCTATATACGATAAGATGAAGAATTATGCCAGTAATGTTTGTAACATTCGGAAAACAAATCTATAAAACTCACGCGATACGATGGTTACGTTGTTAGACTCGACACAAACGGACCGACTTTTTCATTTCAATCAACCTGAAGGACTTTTACCATGCTCGGTTAATGAATGCATTAACCCCTTTAAACCCGCACATACGAAGCTAATGTTATTTGAAAGGCACAGAAATACCCTAATGAGAATTCCTTGCTTCGCGTAACAAAGGCCTACTCCTGAATGCATGGCGAACACAAAAATGTCTGGATTTAAGCTCCCTGCAAGCGACAAGTAAGTATGCAAACATATGAGGTAAATTATTTATTCTGCTAACATTTGCTTACAAAACTTGGTATATTATAAGTGGGTAAAACGCAAGTCTAATTACTGATTTCTCTGCGGCAAACAAAAACAGCGGTCAAGGTTGCATATTAATGTAAAATGACCGTTTTAATGCCATGAGTGCCTTTTGTGTAGTCGTAAATTAGTAATTCAATTCAATAAAACACATTAACTTACACACACTTACTATAAAGAGTAGGTATTTAACCAATCATTTTTAACTTCAAAAATATTGAGATGTTTAAAACCCATTAACTGGTATTTTTGTGTCCCCTTAAATTATATAAACCTTTTCAATCTTTTGTATCGTAAACAATCTCTAAATTTATAATTTGTTTAACGAAAACGTCCACACATACAAAAAATCAATATTCAATTTCAATACGTCCCATGCTCCAGTCGATACAAAAACTCTACAAATTGTCTATTAGCGACACGGGGGAGAGTCTAAGTGACGTCATTATGTGACGTAATTGCTTTTCCACATGGGTGACCGGGCGCTGCTGGCGAAATTTGTTGAATTGCAACGATTAACATGTTAAATCTCTTTCGGAAACGCGTTACGCCGAAAGGTTAAAGGTAATCTGTCGGCACGAAGCAATTTTCAAACCCTTTTCATTTCCATATAACCCCATACGTACCTTGTACGTATGGGGTATGAATCAAGTATTGGTGGAATTAATATAATGAAAGTTATAGAAGAAATCTAAGTGAAGAGAAAAGCGTTCATATTATTTTATTCTTCACGGCATATATGGAGTATTATATGTCCTAACATCTAAAAATAAATATGTTTTAAATCTACATA
>DWPF01000745.1:0-10175 GCA_018251575.1 Cecropterus bathyllus | reverse complement strand
CGCGAACGAACTATAGTAAACTCACTCTAGTTTAACTTTATAAACACTTCATATATATAGTAGTATTTTTAGAAAAGTCGCAAGATTAGAAACAGGAGGTGATTAATTATAAATAAGCCTGTAAATATATATTTTTACACCATAACTACCCCTGATAGTTGAAAGAGATCATGTAGTTAGACGTCAAAATAAGATAAAAAAAAATTAACAAAAAATAGTGACCAACTTCTTATACCACAAAAAATCAAAAAAAAAAATTAAATATATGTTGGTTTCTTACATACACAGTACATAGTCCCGATGTAGGTGCTCAACATATTTTGTTAAATTACAACGAAATACGAATCTATGTCCTACAAGTATATGAGCGCCGACTTCAGAACTATGTACTGTGTATGTAAGAAACCAACATATATTTAAATTGAGAACCCTCTCCTTTTTGGAAGTCCGATAAAAAATGTTTCACACGCTTTAAATTAAATAAAATAATTTCACATTGAAAAGTGGAAAATGATACTCATCATAATTCCTTTACAAGTACACACCTGTTCAAGTATTTTCTTTAATATTTCTTCTTCATTATCAGGTTCTGCACTGGAATCAGGTGTTATTGCTCCTGATTTATCAGCAACTGCTGCGGGACCTTTTAATTTTTGCAGTCTACTTTGAATATCATCTATAACACCTTGAAATTCTTCCTGATAATTGCCATCTATTTTAGCCTGTTCCATATATTGTTTCATTAAATCATCTGCTTGTTCCTGCTCTGTTCTACCGTCAGGTACTATTACAAAAGGCTAGAATAAGAGAAAATGGGCATAGATATATTTTTAAACGCATAAACTTGTGTAACAATAATCTCTTGTTTTTTCGACTTTGTAAACAGTAGCATAGTGTGCCAGAGACAAAGTAGCCCTGAAAGACATTTTTTAAGGGTACATATAAGAAAGTCTAATTACAGCCGCAAACCGGCTGTTAATAGACCTTTACAATAAACCCTATGTTTTTTTGTTTGGAACTATTACTTTGGTGGAAAAATTCACCATGGCTATTTTTATAGAGTAAGGACATTTTATTATAGCATAATTTTCCCAGCATATTTTAGAGATGGTAGGATTTATTCTTTTTATTCATTTCATATTGCATATATGTATAGTTATAGTAAGATTTTTATGAAGCAGAAAAGTAGCGCGTATGCAAACTTAGTGTACATTAGAGTACTTATGTATTATAGTATATATTCTCTACTTTGATCATATGAGGAAAGGTTGTCAACCCGTATTGGACGTTTCTAAACTCAACTATTCTGGCAAGCTAGACGACTCCTATCCAAAGAAAAAATGGGGTATTAACGTATTATCGTAGAAACACGCTTAGAATTTAGCTGTTACTGTCAAGCGTTCATCTCCCAATTGTGCACGACGTGTCCGTGTCGTGACTGACGAGCTTAACTTTGTAACCAGTTAACATCCACACAAATAAGACTAGTAGCAAATGAGCATATGATCCACCTGATGGTAAGTGGCAACAGCCGCCCAAGGACATTTGTAATCAACCCCAGATATGACAATTGTCCTACTTGCGGTCTTGCTGACGGCTAAGTTGAAAGGCCTAGTGTAAGTGTGATTTCCTTAACACACACTTCAAACCAGTGTCCTTAGTACGAATGTATCCTCAAAACAATAATTGTTTAGGTTTTCAGCCGATATCGTAAAGTGCACTGCGAGGTATGTATGTATGTATATATATATGTATGTATGTAATGGTGGTAGAACCAGTGTAGTTCGACCGGAGAGGTACCACCGCCACACTTATTTCTAGCGTGAGGCAGTTTTAGCGTTTCAGTAGAAGAGTGTGTTTGCCGGCTCACTAACGTGTGTATGAGGCAACTATCCTAGTCGTCGGGAGTAACAACGCTGTCATTCTGTGATTGACTTCAGATAGAACCTTTGTTCTATATGATGTTCATGGACGGTAATGGCCACTTACCATTAGGTGAACTGCATGCTCGATTGCTGATTCAATCTTATATAGACGCGTGTAAAAATTTTAACGTGCATAATGATTGTTTTTAGGAAGCATAATAAACTCGTACTAGGAGCACAGAACACAGCAGCGTTTCATACATTTGTTTTTAAACAATAGGTGTGGGTTTGATACCTTCTGAGTTGAACCTCGTAGTGTTAAATCCACCTTACTAACTGTAATTCTCATATTTATTATTCTCTTCAGCGTTTCATACATTTGTTTTTAAATAATAGGTGTGGCTTAGATACCTTCAGAGTTGAACCACGTAGTGTTAAATCCACTTTACTAACTGTGATTCTTATATTTAATTTATTATTCTCATAAATCCTTAGCACGTTGCGCTACATTATCATCAATCTTTTGACGTGAAAGCAATATTTCAATGTTCATAGCAAGGGTATACAAGGAGTTTATTGTTTATTGAAGGCTATCACAACTTGTTACAAGTTGAACACATCACTCTGCATCTGTATGGGTTCCTAACTTACGGTACGCCCAAACTTATTAATAGAGCACGATCTCAAGTTAGCTGTTAGGTTGAAATAGGTAACCTGCTTTATGATCATGTCGATCTGCAGTTCTATTCCCGGCCAATAGGGAATACGGTGGTGCATTTGGGCGCGAGATCTATAAACATATATTATTTAAGAAAATAATATCATTCTGCCGGCAGACTTAATCGTACTTTACATCTAAATACTATGACAAGGCCGTTTTAAATGATTATAATAAATAGAAAGGTTAAAAAGGAACCTTATTTCACATATAATTTACTACTATTAATCTATAGGGAGTAACTTTTTAATAAAAATAATCTACTAAAATATTAGTATGTATACTGTTTTTACTCCTATATTTCTTTTAGTGCGAGAAATATTTCAACAAAGAAAGCCTCTGAATATTTCTCAAATATTGAAATATCCGGAAATTTCACGCCACAACTGGAGGTCTTCTGTGAGTACGAAATAAGATTTTTTTGTTAAAATCTTCCTATATTTCCTACTCTAGATTATTTTAGTACGGCCTTATACATACGGTTTCCTGATCGGGTTTTCTAATTCTATTTCCAAAATCGTAATCCCGAATGCAAGTCTCTTATGCAAATGTTTGACAAGCACGGCACGGTTTTCCTAACGGCAAACCATCAGACCGTTCAATTCAAAACACAAAAAAGTCCGAATCAGAATGCCTGATCAGGAAACACCACCCAGGAAAACGAACGTGTGCGCCAAGTCTTAGGCGTACTTTAAGAAGAATTAATAAGAACACTTTACATTTCATTTTATTGTTATATCATAAAGACTAACTTTACGATATTTGGTGTTTTAGACTGTCATAATTAACGATTGCCATTAAAATTTTCTTCTCTCTGGAGCACATGCGAAAACTTAGACTATTAAAATATTTTACCGAGTACTTCTAAAACGTCGGACGGATCAGAAACTTCGTTACCGGATGTGCAGAATAAACCCTCCGCGTCGTAATTTAATTTCTCAACATTTTACAAAAGCGCATGGTATTATTTTGCTTTATGAAATAAACTCTAATATGCAACCGGCCGCTTCTCTTTGTACAAAATCGCTGCGTTTATAATGCTTTAATTAAAATGGCATGAAATGGCCGTTTCATTTTAGGTTAGGTAATTCCTTAAGTGCAAAGTAAAAATATTTTTTTTACGATCTTAAATTAATTTAATAAAAAATATGCATAACTCACAAACTAACTGGATGTAAGTTAGTGATTCCATAAGAATACTGCGTGACGATAGTAGTTCAGGAATAGGCTATAGGTGAAGTGTGATTATTGAAATTCTGATTTGATATCATATTTTTTATTTTTGCAAAAATATCCGAGTTTTCAGGAACTGTTTTACGAAACATCAAATCGAAAACCAATCAATTCGTATTAATCGATATTATTCCCTTTTTAAAATATCTACGCTGCGTTCAAAAATGATATATTTGCGTAATAAATCGCAGGCTCGATTGTTCGAAAACAAAGCCTAGATTTATTTGCGCCAGCTCTTGTACTGATTGAGTTCTTCGCGATTAATAATCCCTTTCAAAAACGTTTAAATTGCAACTAAACTGATAGTAATGGTATTTTTATGTTTAAAGTTTTCTGAAAATAGTTTCGTGCTCTCTTGAAGTTACTGTTGCTCAAGATTTTTTTAGAAATACCAATGAATCTGTCAATGATTTTGTTGCGGAATTAATTAATGCAACAACAGACAGTAGTCATCAAGCAATCATCACTGTTTATCGAGTAAATAAAAGGTCATCTGGATCACTTTCAAATGAGACGGTCATTTTTATCCTCGGGAGTAGCAACGCATCTGTGGTTGACTGCAATCCTGTTCTATGTAAATCTGGTTACATAGGCCATGGGTAGCATTAAACATTTACCATCAGATGGATTATAATTATGATTGTTTCCTACTTCCATATGACTTATTCCTTATTTCATATAAATAAAAAACATCCTACGTAAAACATTTCTTAAACTACACCCATCCATTTAACAAGTGCATTGTCTATCAGTTAGTTTAATTTTAATTTTAATATTTCGTTTTTGGATTACATATTTGGATTGGTTATTAGCATCACGTACTGACATAGAAGGATTTCTCAATTTGTATTTGGAGTGAATGAGCCAAGAAAAGATAATAAATTAGAACTCTAGTCTTTTAACTCGTATGATCTTATCAACATTAAGACGAATAAAGAAGTGGACCTCATGTGAGTATAAAAAATAAAATAAAAATTAATAAAAAAATACAACACAGCCATATTAGATGAATATCGAATGGAGCATTTAATAATTAAACGACTTTTTTTAAAACAATAATATTTTATTATAATAGTTATATTTACAAATTATTTATTTGATAGAAAGTATTATGTAAGTTCATAGTAAACTATGATGATTATCGGCTGTGCTACATCCATTTATAATGATTGTAGTGTAACTAAAACCATGCCGACTGAAAAACAGAAAGTTTCTATTACGTTTAAGGAGATAGTAATTAAAATAAAATAGTCAGACTTTCGTCCTTTGTCAGTTTTTGTGTACCTTCTCCTTAAAGTTTAATATTTTAATATTGGCCTTTCTAATGGGAACAAATAAACTTGCTTCTAAGTAATATTAATTAAATCATATATTTATAAAATCTTTAAATTAACATTTCAAGTGACTCAGCAACACAAGTCGTCTCTAGTGTTTTTCAGCTATGAGATTTTGTTGTAGTTATCGTTACCTTGGGTTCTCCATCTGCAAAGAACACAACATATATACTAACAACATAGTTACAAATAATTGTACATAATTATTGAGTCCCTATTGTTTTGAATTTCTGCGTCCTGTTTCAGAGATCCAGGTTCAAATACAATTTAAAACATAGGCATGATATCTTATTGTAAATGTTAAATACATAGACAATAAATTAAATTAACGCTTGCTTTAACGATCGCATCGTAGAATTTCATTTCCATGATGTGCAAGTAACAGATTTCCACGACAGGATGTCGTGAAAATTGCAACGTTGCGACATCGTTAAGCGTAGTAACGTTCCAATGTCAGTTAACGTTACGATATCGCGTCGTGAAAAAATATTTGTATGATGTACACCGTACATTTCCACGAAATTACATCGCAAAGCTAAAATGTTGCGACGTTTCTTAACGTAGTAACGTTACACGACGTTGCGACGTCGTGTAACGTTGGATGTCGCGTCATGAAAGATATTTCCATGATATGCACGTCTTAGATTTCCTCGACACTACGTTACAAATTTGTTCCAAAAATTCTATTTCCAAGACGTACATCACAAACTACACGTCGTCGCAAAGTGTAAATGTGTTTTGGCCTTTACGCTATATTAATAGTAGTGTATTCTAATGACGGCTTACCTGGACCAACGTCTACTACTGTCTCAGTAACTTCTTCCACAGTTGTACCGTTCGCATAAATAATAGTCTTGCTCTCTTTAGTTATTTTAGGTCGTGGAGGCATAAAAAAGAAGTAGACATTATGTGTATTATTCCCTATAAGGTCCCATACATTGTCATCGTTTAAAGTGAACAGTGACCACGGTTTATCAGCTGGTGATGGTGTAGATGGCTCGTTTGAAACTTCTGTGAAAATAAATCATTTATTGTAATTTAATGATTATGTTATGTATCAATAAACTGTGCATTGGCGTGTAGCAGTAAGATATGAGATAGCCAATTTAAATATGGTCAACAAAAATCTATGACCATAAGAGTAATATGACAAAGCTATTCATCGAAGAATTGTCATTAAAAATGTACATGTAACTTATGCTATAATATTTAATACGAAAAACGTGTTTTATACGATAAATAAAAATAAACGAAAAATGCAGCTCTGTATAAGTTAAACCAATAATAGCTAGTTCTTGGTTTTACTTACTTGGAATTGTAGAATTAGAGATATCCGGCTGGCTCTTAGGTTCTCGTTCTCGAGTGTTGTTTAATTCGATTTCAGGACTTTTCGTGTTATTTACAGTTACGTTGGCTTTATCAATAGGTTGTGTGTTTGTACCAGTAACATTCGGTGCATTATTCGGTGTACTTGAGTCTACAATATTTTTACTGCTTGGTTCCAAGACAGGTGATCCTACCGACGTTGTAATTTTTGTAATGGGCTCGGCTGTTTTATTTTCAATTGGAATAATATTATAACCTGGTTTCACTTGATATACTGTATTATTGTCTGGTTTAACTTCAACTGGATATAATTCTTGTGTTATTGATGGAGGTACTGTCTGTTGTAGTGTGTTTTGTGGTTGATTTTCAGGCAATATTATTGGTAAAGTATCAGCAACGTTAGGAGATAACGCTGGTATTGGGTTGGTTGGTAATGGCAAATTAATTGAAGAGGATTGATTTTGTGCATCAGTGTAAGGAATCGAAATATTTGAATTTATTGCCGTGATTGCTTCATATTTGTCTTTAATGATCTGTGGCTTAAGAGTTATGTTTTGACTATTGTTTGGAAGAGTTACAGGTTGCTGAACTGGTAGACTTGCTGGTTGCACGACAGCTGCTCCTATAGCGAAGGGTTCGTTAGATATTATAGATTTTACGGCAACATTAGGAATCGATATCTCAGGATAAATAGGAAGTGGATTGGCAATTACTGCATTTTCAGGCACGGTTTTTGCAGAGGGTGACCCAGATGAGGAAGACCCACTGGATGGTATATTTGAGATATTTTGTTTATACACAGATGGATCAAATGCACTTGGATTTGAAGCTACAGCATTTTTGAGCAAATCCTCTGTAACTGGTTGGCTCGCCACTTGGTTGTTAGCAGTCTGATTATATAGGTTTGGCTGATTTCCACTTTGTTGATTTAGTGGAAGGAAATTCGTCTGGTGTGAGCCCGAAGTATAGTTTGGAATAGGTGACACTGCTTGCGGTGGAGCTGTATTCGAAACTGTAGGTAAAACGGGTCCGTTTGAATTTTGAATCGTTGATTGGCTATTACTTCCGCTCAAGTATGCATTCGTTGGGTTCGTTTGAATCTGTTGTTTTGTTAGCGATATAGGTTGTTGAAAACTGGGAGTCGCGCTAATTGGCACGAGAGTTGCTGTTACTGCAGGTTGCCCGGATTTTACATTCGAAATACTTTGGTAACTAGGACTTGCATTGGATATTGATGACGCTCCTTGTGAATTTGGAATTTGTTGTTGATTATATACCCCTTGATTTTGGTTTGATAAGATTGCTTGTTGTGCAGGAACTGATTTTTGTGTTGGAATTGATGCAGTCTGCACTGGAGGTATTCCTGTATTTTGGGTAGGTAAATATTTGTTTGCCAAAATATCAGACGCTTTAAGCATAACGAAGTTAGGATGTCTTGCTAAAATAACTTGTAAATCATCTGTTTGCTCCACTGTCCCATTTAAATGTACGATAGTATACTGTTTCGTTGGCTTTGCAGCTTCATATATCGCTTTTAAATTTAGATTAGGTGGTATATACTGTAATGGTTGAGCTGAAACAAAAATATTAATTAAAATAATTGACACATATAATAATGATAATTATAATGTTATTTATGGCAAAATTCTGACCTGGCGATGGTGCCGTAAATCCGTTTCCATTGTTTTGAACACTAATTTGTTGAGTGTTGGGTGGTGAGTACTGTAATGGTTGAGCTGAAATCAAAATATTAATTAAATTGATTGACATATATGGCATTGATAAAAATAATGTTCTTTACGAAAAATTCTGACCTGGTAAGGGTGGCGTAAATCCGTTTCCATTGTTCTGAACACTTGTTTGTTGAGTGTTTTGCGTGACAGGGACAGTTTGAGGATTTGGATATGAAAATGTAGGTCCTATTTGATTAACATATTGATTGGGAGGTTGACTTCTATTAATGTCAATGCTTCTTGGCGTCGGTGGTGTATTGACTGGATCTCTTACCGGTTGCAATATTTGTCCGTTTGGTTGGTACGTATTTTGAAAATTACTATTTAAGTATTTATTTTGTAGTTCACTAATGACATAAATGATTTTGTTTCAATGAAAGGAAAAGAGGGACTATTGTCATTTATTATTTATAGATATATTACTACCTATACAAGTTTTTGTACAGCATTTTATATAATATATAGCTATTTGAAACGTAGGTACATTTATTGTTTTTATTTTTTTACCACACTACCTATAATCCACGTACATTTTAAAACGGACTAACGGTCAAATTGATTAGCAACTAACATTATTTCGCTACATTATGAAAAAAATACTTGCAAGTCATGTTGCAATATGCTCCAAATTACTAGGGTTGTAACGGAGACCATCTTAGCGGAGGCGGAAGCGGATGCGGAAGTTAAAGAGGTTCACCTTCGCGGATGTGGAGTTTGACGAAAGCGGAAGGGAGGGTGAAATTTACAAAGTACCTACAATTCTTATAAAAATCAAATAATTACCTATAATAATAATCTTATTCAGTATTTTTTTTTAATAATCAAAATTAAGAAGAGGAAAATTATATTCACCAACAAGCGCTTTACGGATTTGTCGCCTTCTGTGCCGGCTGTCACTAAATAATTGTTTACTTAGCACTGAACTTGATGGCGCCGGTAAGCAAATGCGAAATCAGGGAGAAAAATCTTTCTATTATATCTCTGACTCTCTGTCACAATATAGACATTCATTTAGTTGCAACATGTAGCTGAGCGGATACGTCGCCTAGCGTCCCATCCATACGCGTTGTACATCAAGATCAATGCAAAAAAACCTACGTCATAACTCTGCAAAAAATTTGCGGAGGCGGATGCGGTAGTGCAGATTCGATTTTTTGCGGAAGTTCGGCAGTAACGGATGCGGAGGCGGAATTCCGTTACAACCCTACAAATTACTATGATCTTTTATATAAAATAGTAAAATAGTCCTGCTTTTCCTTTGTAAAATACCTAATAGGTTTATTTCATTATTTTTGCTGCATCAACTAATTTAATTCTGTTATAACGGTTCAAAAATGAAATATTATCATCGCCTCACATAGGTTTCCATGAAGTTGGTGCCGCATAATTTGAATCTGAAATCAATATTCAGTTTGATTATAAAATATTGTTAAAACCCGTAAATACTATGAAGGTGTTAATAAACATTAAAGCGATGTACAGAAATCTTCAATGGGTGGAGTAACATCCATGCCCAGAATTGAAAGATAGAAACTGATTTAGAAGAAACTGATTCTTGTAAGCTATCATTTCGAAACTTAAGAATATTAATTCTCTCTTCGATATATATCTATGAAATTGCATCAATGGTACATAGAGACATTGATAGCTACGATACTTTAACACTAACAAGAAATATGAACAAATTACGCTCAATTAATTCCAGAACCAAACTGTACCACAACAGTGTATTTTGTATGGACCCTAAAATTTACAACCAAGTCCCCAGTTCTATAAAATGTGAATCTGTTTTTAAATTTAAAAGGTTACACGTTATTGATAAAGCATACAACTCTGTTAAAGATTTTTTAGAAGATAATTAACAGATATATAATAATGTTACGTTTATATAATGCAATTATAATTTGAGACTTATTTTTAATTAAATGTAATAAAATTTTAGTTGAAATATTTGACATTTAATTTA
>DWPF01000744.1:0-10175 GCA_018251575.1 Cecropterus bathyllus | reverse complement strand
GTTTAGTTTTAAGTTTATTACTAGTATATAATTTGTAGTGCTGTACATAATGAATCGTGAATAAATATTATTTCTTTCTTCTGTCTTACTGGCGGCGTCCACCATTAGCACCCCCCCAGCCACTCCATTACTACCCAGCCGATGCTAGGCTTTTAGGCAACGAATTTTTGATTGTGAATAATTGTTCTACTTGCTTTATATAGCTTATTGTTTTCAATGCTTGCCAAACTCAGTTTTTAAGATTTTTACACTTTCATAACACAACAGAGAAAACAATTTTATTATTGCTTCGTAGACCAAACGATACCTTAATGGTTTCTAAACTCTAAAGCCATATATATAAGCATGGAAGCCTGAAATTGTTAAAGCAGAGCCATCACATCTATATCAAAAAGATTGCCATCTTTTCAACCAACTTCCCAAAGGAAACTGGTTATATGACTTAATGCTGACCAGCCATACCATAATTCATCGGTTCTACTTTTGACTAATAATGTCACAGATTTTGACCAGTACAGTTGAATGCCGTTTCTCTCTTTATAACCTAACAATACTCTAGCCATATTAAAGTTTAATAGATTAATTATATTATTTGTTAATTTAAGTTTAACTGTTGTATCTCTCTGAATTATTATAATCAAGGTTCAATCTCTATTTTCCAATTGTAGCTACGTTGTATTGTAAGAAATTTTGCAAGAATACCGTATTGTATAATGCAGGTATTGGCAGTTTTAATTTTTTAAACCCTTGTGTGTTCAGTGATATGTACGTGATTCAAGATTATTTTTGTAAAATTAGATTTGTCATGGTTTGTGAAAATGAATGTGCAAAATAAAAGAATTACATAATATGAATAAATATTTATTTCTTCATCAAGGTTTTGAATACCTGACAGCATTATCAATCTACAATCAAGCATAGTAACAGGTATTTCTCAATCAAGCAAAGTGATATGAATAATGTTAGTAAAGAATACCCACATCCCTTTGCATTTGAGACAAGGACATGGACTTGACATTTGTTTTTTTTTAACATTCAACAATTTATTAATGGCGTGTGATGAATTAGTTTCAAAACTAGTATAACAGGATTATTAATTAACTTTACATCAGTCAAGTTGGCCTGTTAAATATCGGGGTGCTTGATGTATGTATCATAATCCACGATTATCTATATGAATAAATATTAAAATCGTCGATTATGTTATAATCATAAAGTTACAACTGCTTCATTATGAATATGTAGCATAATTTTTATTATTGTTTTCTGGTTTATTTAAGTTAAGAATCGATAATGGAAGGGTTAGGTTAGATAAATGAAAGGGTTTTTCTAAACAAATGTTAGTAATGATTAATACACTATTTCGTTACATTTATAAGGCGGGTAACATAAAAAATATATGTTCCGATTTGGTACATTGACGCTTTGTTTACAAGCAGGGAAGAAGATATACCTACCTATATAGTTGAAACTTATTAAATCATATTTCTTAAAGTACAAAACACTTATAATTATGTTAAATCATTTAGCATACAATCTAAATGCAGGGACTATACAGATTAAGCTTATAAGGGAGAACAATATTTAGTATAGGAATATATTTCTATATTCATATTTTATCATACAATTTAGTTTTTAAACGCATTTCTTCTAATATCTATTTACATATTGGTCATAGACTCTTATGACATTATAAAAATAAAACAACCTGTACATTTCAATAAAGTATAGTATTAGATTCAAACTTGTGTTATTTCTTGTCACAAATATATGAAAAGAAACATAGTTCTATGTTTTTAAACATATTTTACTTATTATAGCTAACTTCTAAAAAATATACTTCATCAATCATGTTCTATGCCACTAAATTTTAATCAGCCAGTGAATATTATAACTGTATCTTAAATAAAATATAATAATAGTACCCTGTGGGTGACATGGGTACGAAGATGGCTAACCTAACGCTCTGACTCAATAATTGAAATCTATAATTTAGTAACTTGGCATGGATTCGAACTTGGAATACTATACCAGTACTGACACCTTATCTCTATCTCTACGAGCGTCGTTATAATAGTATGTAGGAAATAAAATAAAAAATAACTTGTCTCAGATAATATTTCTATACATGAATCTCTATACATATAGTGGCATTACTTTGTATACATAACTTATAAAATATGCCTAAATTCCTTATCTTAAGAAAATCTCAGTAACAAACATAAATTATTTTCTGACAGACCTTACACATAGACTAGGGACCGAAATTCGTTCAAAACTTTTATAATGCCTCCGAATTTATTGTTAGTGAGTGCTGCTAGTGTGATGGCTTTGATAGTGACATACTCATTTACAGAAGTAACTGAACTCATAATATAAGCTTCAAATGGCTATGTGCGCCAACATTTGGCAACAGTAAGCATTCTTCCCATCACTGTAAACACCTATATATTAGGTTCTTTATTGACAAATAAATAGATACAAGAACAAATTTGACTCCTAGGGTCTTTTAACTTTCTAAATTTGCAGTGTGTTTGTTGAGTTCTTGTTTTGCTAATACTATTTGCAAATTCTAGTCAACTATTTGACTAGAATTTACAATTAGTATTTATGGCATCATAAGGATCATAACATTCACAAAATTAAAAAAATGGATTTATTGCATCATCTCTTCTCATCTGTGATGGATCTCAAATAAGTTTTCAAAATAAGTAAATTGTTTTATACTGAAACTGTCCTTTACTTGACCATTATACCATTGATTGACCATTATAGTATTGTTAAGACATCTTAGACACAGTGACTTTGTGGTCACAGGTGACATTGAGCATATAAAGAGTAGTAAGTAGCATTAGTTTAGTATTATGATCTATTGCAACCACAAGTGTTAGCAAAAGAACAACCCAGTAAACTATAAACTATAAAAAACACCTTTTCTCATTACCGGTATCAATTACTGAAAATGGTCCGCGTGTATGGCAACATCGAGAAGTTCGACATGCTGTTCCACCGCAGCGGGCCCTGCGCGGGGCAGCCCCGGGGCTTCGCCTTCGTCACGTACAAGCTGAGGCAAGACGCGGTCAAGGCTATGAACTCATTGAACGGGCAACTGCTCGGCTGTAAGAGGATTAGTGTGAAGTTTGCTAAGAATACCTCGGTGTGTACCTACAGGGATTTGTCATACTGTATTAATTGGATTACATTAGCTGTTTTTAATGTGAATACATAATATTTGCCCGCTTTGCATGGATAATACCACATCACAAAACTGCAAATTATACTCTAGGTAAAATTTAAACAATAATTTTTGTTTTTATCGTGTTAATGTATGAAGTTAAAATATTGTACTTTAAAAGAGCACTGAGCAAAGTGGAGTGACATCCCCAAGTTTTCAATGGTAAATTAAGGTCAAAACTATATCTTAACTTAAAATTGATGTATTTTGAATTATTCATGCAAAGCAGCGATATAATAATAATAAACTTAAGTAAGTAAGGTATTTTACAGTACTTTTACATGACGCTCTATGAGAAAGATGCAATGAGAGTTTTTCTCTAAAGCCAACATTGTGTTAATAATTCCTCCGATAATGCAATGTCAATAAGCGACAGTGACTATTTTCCATCATGTAGTCCATCTGCCTTACCATTTGACTTGTCTATTAATATATCTAAAATAAGCTGGAACATACATTTTAATGGTTTAATAATATATGTACATAAGTTGTTACTAAAATGAATATTTTAAACAAAAATTCTCACAAATGAGTCTGTTATTTAAGGTCATCAACAAAGGTTACAATATTACCATTGCTGTTTACAGGAGGACCAAGAGAAACCCAAGCCGGAACTGGGCATACCAGCTCTGGCCGGCGCAAAGCCAGAAATGAAGCTTAGCAAGAAGACTGCAATCCAGTCGATTGAGGCGAAACTCAAAATGATGGAAAACATGAAGCCTGGAGATGACTTCGTCATTAACAAACTGGCAGCTCACGAGACTCCCGTAATCACACAGTATCAAACAAAACAGCTTCCTACTAAAACAATATCAACATATAAAAGGAGGCATCCTTATCACAAAAAGAGATAAGGCACCAATGATCTGAGATTGATATATACTCTTTTATATTAAGTAAATGTTATTGTTCTTTCTAACAGTATTATGATGTTTTAACGTTTTCGTCCCTAGCTAAATATACACAACTAAGGTCCATGCATTACATTTAACATTATTTAATGGTGGAAAGATTTTTATCATATTTACCTCATTTTTGTTATATATTAAGCGATCAATTGTTACAGAAACTATCTTTTAGTCGCAGCTTCGATCGCGTTTTCAGAAACAATCATGTCTGCCAAAACATATTTTTTATTAATTTATAAAAACTCTCCTATGTTTTTTCTAATACCTCAAAGAGTATGTGTACAAAGTTTCATGATTGTCAACTATTGTTGACAATCATGTTTTCAAGGTTGTCAACTATTGTTGTGGAAGTAAGACGAATGTTTGCATCTCTCTTGTTTTAAATTGTGAATCGCGGTAATTAGTGAAGTGTCTGGAACAAAAGTTATACGCTCGTGTTTCGTAAAGAACGTTCTTTAAAATTATCGGATTACTTTTTGAGAATATCTTTGAACTTAGTGATAATCTTAGAATTTCTAATCAATGTTTTCTGTGATTACGCTGCAGTGAGCATTGTTGAGAAAAGAAACATTTAACATTTTACCCACTTGGAGTGTGATAAACGGCTGCAAGAAGATTATCATTTGGAATTTCAAAACTTTTTTACATTCTTCGGTGGTGTAGTGGTTGAACTTTTGCACAACTTGACTGAAAGGTCGCCGGTTCAAATCTTAATATATAAATTTTTTTTTTTTTTTTTGCTTCTGTCACTCAAATTTGAACGGATAAATCCTGACGAAGATTTAAAAAAAAAAATAAAGGGAAAAGAATAAAAAAAAAAATTTTTTTTTTTTTTGAGAAGAGATTTTTAATATGGCATCAAAATCCACATTTTTGGGTTGTTGTAATAACAAAGGCGACAAAGGAGACCATGTCTCTTGTTCTTTATGTGGTAAAGCTTTTCATAAAGAATGCCTAGTATCGTCCAACTATCAAGATCTAAACTTTAAGGGTGACTGGAAGTGTCCTAAGTGCATCATGAGAAAATCTAATACGGATAACAATGATAATACGCCAGTACGCCGTAATCACAACTCATTAGCTGAAACTAATATTACTAAAAGAAATACGAAAAGAGTGGCACTTTCGTCTCCTCCTGATAATAGCCCATCTCAAACATTAATAACGCGCGATGAGATACAAAATATTATTAAAGATGTTATTCACGATGAACTCCGACAAATTACTAGTACGATAAAAAGCTCTATTTCTAATATATTAAGTACAGAGTTAAAAGAAATCAATACTGAGATGAAAGAGATTAAAGAATCACTGAACTTTATGAATAGCCAATATGAAGATATTTTGAAAGAACATCAGTCAAATACAGAAAAAATTACGGAGCTTCAGGAAAAAAACAATAAAATGCAGCGCACTATCGACGAACTCGGATCACAAGTAAATTCGCTAGAACAGAGAGCCCGGACGAATAATTTGGAGATACAATGCGTACCTGAAAACAGTAGCGAAAACCTAGTATCCATTATTATGAAATTAAATGAAGTCATCGGGGCAAGAATTTTGAAGGAAAATATAAACAACTGCACGCGTGTGGCAAAATCTAACCCTCATACGAAAAGACCGCGTAACATAGTTGTTCAGTTTACCTCACAAAATATACGAGATGCGTTTCTGGCTTCGGCAATAAAGTTTAACAAGTACAATCAACATGACAAGTTAAACACTACACATATTGGATATCAGGGTGAAAAGAAACCCATTTTCGTATCAGAGCACCTGTCTCCCGCTAATAAGGCTCTACACGCTGCAACAAGAGTTAAAGCAAAAGAACGAGGATATAAGTATGTTTGGGTACGTAATGGAAAAATCTTCATGCGTAAAAATGACCTATCAGATTTTAAACTAATAAGAGACACCAGTTCTTTAGAAAAAAACAGTTCTTAATGGTCATACTGAGCATGTGTTACTGTTTTAAAATAGCAAAATTCTCATCCTTAAATATTTATTACCAGAATGTGCGTGGTCTAAGAACAAAAACTCACGAAACTCACTGTAATACATTATTATGTAATTTAGATTTAATTTTCTTTTGTGAAACCTGGTTGAATGACAGTATTCAAAGTTGTGAATTGTTCAATAATAAGTATAAAGTTTATCGTAGAGACCGAAAGTCATCCAAATTCCGTACTAAATCGGACGGTGGTGGAGTGCTGGTTGCGGTTGATAAAAAAATCGTAACACGGCGAATGATTGAATGGGAAAGCGAATACGAAGATTTGTGGTTAATTGTCGATGTACCTATTAATAACACTATTCGTCAAATTGCATTTTGTGCCGTCTACTTGCCTCCACCAGTGGATAAACGGATGTTGGATTCTTTTCTGTCTAATTGCAATAGAGTGTCAGAGCTACATAACATTAGTACATGTATTATTGGTGACTTCAACATTAGCTGTATAAACTGGCGTAATATGACTAATTTAAAAAATAATTGTCAAAATAGCATAGCCCAAATGTTATTAGATTTCATACGAGTGAATAACCTCTCACAGTGTAATCACATAGTAAATAAAACATGTAAAGTTCTTGATTTAGTATTAACAGACTTACCTTCTATCCGTGTTACTAAAGCTATCGATCATCTTTGTAAAATTGACCCGTTGCATCCTCCTCTATCGTTTTCAATTTCTACCTTAATCGAAAAGAAATTAAAGCCTAAAACGACAAATTGTAGACTTAACTTCGCAAAGGCAGACTACGTATCAATTAATGAGTATTTTCGCAGGGACTGGAATGCTGAATTTGCTGAATTCATAAATACAAATGATATAGATAGCATGGTATCAAAATTTTATGAAATAATGCAATCCGCTATATCTAAATTTGTTCCCATTACCGTAACACGAAATAATTCTTATCCACCATGGATCAGTCGTGAGTTGCGTAGACGTCTTGGGGAAAAGCACAACCTTTTTAAAAGATACGCTAAATACAAAAATCCCATGGATGCTATATCTTTAAACATAATTTCTCAACGTTGTAAGAAATTAGTTCATAATAGTTATAATAACTATATTAAGTTTACAGAAAAAGCTATTACTAAAAACCCGAAGCATTTTTGGTCGTTTATTAAAAATAGACGTAATAATAACAGTATGTATCCTGCAATAATGACTGACAGTAATACTACAGCATCTAATGGAGCCGATATATGTAACTTGTTTGGGTATCACTTTGCTTCCGCCTATAACTTCAAAACAACATTAGCTCTTGACCAACGCTACATTACAAAATTTCTTTCTCACGTTTTAAATAACAGCGACAACTTCTCATACTTATCATTAACCCAGGACGAAATAGTTAAAAGATTAAAAAATCTTGATATAAACAAAGGTAAGGGACCTGATGAAATACCACCCCAATTTATTGTTGCCTGTGCAGAGAGTCTCTCTACACCCTTGCATATTATATTCAATGAGTCGTTACGAAAGGGAATTTTTCCAACTATATGGAAATCCGCCAAAATAGTCCCTATTTATAAATCTGGAGATGACAATTTAGTTGGCAATTATAGACCGATATCTATTTTGTCCACTTTGGCAAAGGTATTTGAATCTTTAGTTTATCCTTACATTTTAAATCACTTTAAAAAACATCTTATAGATCACCAACATGGCTTTGTCAAGGGTCGGTCTACTATTTCTAATATGGCGACATTCACACAATTTTTGACGGAGGCAATGGATTCTCAACAACAAGTTGATGCTATTTATACCGATTTTTCAAAAGCGTTTGATCGCGTCCCCCATCATATCCTAGTGCAAAAACTTTGTATCTACGGTTTCACGGGATCCATAAAGCAATGGCTGCAGTCCTACTTGACGGAACGTTATTCTTATGTTGTTATTAATGGATACAAGTCAAAACCTCATAAAGTCGCTTCTGGAGTTCCCCAGGGTTCTCATCTAGGTCCTTTACTTTTTAATATATTTATTAATGATATTTCTATTTGTTTTGAACACTCCACACCATATCTCTACGCCGATGACCTTAAATTCATCCGCAAAATAAGATCTGTTATGGATCAAGAGATGTTACAGAGCGACCTAGACAGACTTCTAAGCTGGAGTGATGTGAATGGTGTGGATTTGAATATCTTGAAATGTGCACATATAAAATTTACACGCAAGTTACGGGTTATTCCTACCTCTTATTTTGTTAACCGTATTAAACTTCAAGAATTACATAAAATAAAAGACTTGGGAATCACACTAGATAGTAAATTAACCTTCTCGGATCATTTAGACAATATTGTAGGCAAGGCAATGAAACTATTAGGCTTTGTTATTAGAAGTACAAAAATGTTTACTGACCCCAAAACGAAGATCCTTCTTTATAACTCACTAGTTCGCAGTATATTAGAATATAACTCCGTGATATGGCGTCCTCACTATGCTTCGCATACTCTTCGGATAGAAAGGGTACAAAAAAGGTTTTTGTGGCATTTGTCTTTTTCAATTGGCCAATCAAGAAGATTACAATGTTATAAAGACCGCCTAACGTATTTTAACATGCATACGTTAGAAAATCGTCGCGAGCAATTGGACTTAACTTTTATGTACAAAGTGCTTAGGAACCACATAGACTGTCCTGATATTTTAAATAAGTTCAGTTATAATGTACCCCGAAAAAATTTTAGAAGGCGTATTGCAACTTTTCAAGTTCCAACTTGCAGAACCGTACTCGGTGCCAATTCAATCATTCCACGTCTATGCAGAATATTTAACGGATGCAATGGGTCATTAGATATTAATAATATGTCGCTTCAAGAATTTAAAAAATGTATATCTCTAGGCCAGCACAAATAGTACCGCAAACCATTCATCATAGTGCATTAATTAATTAATTACATTAGAGCATGCTGTGTTTGCCTTAAAAGGTTAAATACTTTGATATTAAAATAATTTATAAGCTCAATTGTATATTGCATGTATTGGTATTGTAACCACTGGCAGACCTAATAAATAAATAAATAAATAAATAAATAAATAAATATCCTGGACATTATTAGAAGTGACAAGAAATACTATTTTTAACAGGCTGCCCAAAGAAAGGAGGGTATTTATTTATTTATTGTACCTTTATAATAAAAGTCATAATAGAGAAAACTTAATGCCTCATGGCAATCTCTACACAACTCTGGGTGGCAGGAAAATTTGCGGCAAGTTTAAATGCGAACAATCATAATATAGGTTACCTATTCGTTACGTATTTTATTTCTTGAAAATATAGACAGATTCTTTGCAAAAGTTACAAAAATGCACGAAAACTGCGCGCGTATCAGTCTTTATAAATATAAAAGAAAGTTCTCATGTAGCAAAAGAAAGTATGTTTTTGACTTCGCGTCTCAAATCGCTAATGAATATGTATAATACACCCAGTTGAAAGATTGATGCCATTCTTACTCTTACCCGGGAGCCACGAAATAAGCGACAACATTTCGGCAAATAGCCACAATTTGCAAGGTAACTATGGCTTTAAAATTATAAAAACAAATGTACGCATAATTATGAAAACACTTGTATTTAACGCCTATCGCTGTCGCTTGCAATGTGAGGCAAATACGCTTCAAGCGAATGTTTCGTGGCCTTGAGGTTAAACAGACTTCTGAACAATCGTAATTGTGAACTATTATAGGTTGTGTTGTTATTAAATTCAAAGAATTTGAGTTGCTTGACACGTTACTAGCACGGTCACGGTATATAATTATTGAATACGGCGTCCGTGAACACAAAAAAAATACCAGACAAGTGCGTCGGATTTGCGCACGAAGGGTTACATTCTACGTAAGGTTCTGTAATAAGGTGCTATTCTTGACGGCTCATCTGTAATTAGACAGAAATAGGCATGTCGGTGGTTCTGGAGTTAAACCACAATGGGATCTACCACCTTTAATATTGTGGCGACCTCCCGCTACTCATCAACAGATGGCGCCACCGTATTCTGAATCACGCTATCGGAGTTTTCTCAAC
>DWPF01000743.1:0-10187 GCA_018251575.1 Cecropterus bathyllus | reverse complement strand
GTCTGGCCGGGGATCGAACCCGGGACCCACTGCATGTCAGACCGGTATGGTGACCGCTCCACCACGCGGGTCGTCACTTATATTTATATCGTTTTAATTTATTAAATTTTACGGTAGGTACTTGTGTCATTTATGAATAAATTTACAGAGAAATAGTCCACGATAGTGTTCTTCACCTTGCCGGGCCAGTGGAATGATTTGAATGAGTTTGAGTCATAGAAGCCGTCATCGTTCCTTCCTCATTCAGACACAATTAGATGAAACTAATTTGTGACATCGTTTAACACTGCATGATAAATTTATCAAACACTATTTAGTTGACGGGTCCCTTCCGTTGCAGAAAAATCTTAAGAAAATATGATTTGTTGTAAATGATATCTATACCAATAGCAACATATATCCTCTTTTTTTATTTGACAACTTTTTCTCTATTGTTTGGTAGATATTGTATCTTTTGGGTTAATATTATAAATAAAAAGGACAACCTATGATTATAGTCGAATTTCGAAAACATAAAATACTTTTTCCAGTGTCCTAAAACGGCGAAAAGTTTGGTTAAACGTTAAAGATTGAAATGTCTTTCAGAATATTATTGTGTGAGAACGAAGAACAAAAGTGTAATACAACATCCGGCGTACGCACACACGTGCGCACGAACTGCGCTTACGAACGGAAGACACCGTGTTTTATTCACGCTCCGATTATGTCCTCGTTTTGGGCTTTAAATTTGGGTAATATACGATAAACTAGTACTAAGTTAGTCAGTTACTCTTAGTACGAGTGTCACGTTTCGTCAAAACAATCATTGTCTATGTTTTAGTTACATTGCAAGGTACTTGCATGTGTACCAGTTTTACAGATGACGAGGACGCTACCAAGATTAATTTATTTATTTACAAATAATTAAGTTTAAGATTGACTTAAGAGTAAACTCATATTTATTTATTAGTTTGCTGGTATCTTGCATCAGTTTCTAAGAATCCTAAATCGATGATACCCGCTACAGTAGAGAAAAATATTTTATCCAATAATTTACCTAATATGCATGAACACACACTGAACAAACTGGTAATTCAAGTGAAATTAATACTAACGTCATTTAATTGCAACTATTTAAGTAAGCAATTATAGCACTTTATTGATATGTCTTTACTTCTTTTTTAATCTTGAACAGTCATTATTAAAGGTGAGAATCTATATTAGCAAAAACAAACTAAAAGGCGGAACGCGGAGACCTTTGAAGTCGAATAATGACATGCGCTTTCGATAAAAACGCAGCCGAAAAATTAATAAATTACTCTCACAATCGTTGCGGTGTCAAGTAATTGATGTATTTACAAGGGCGATTATTGCTATCATCGAATTCTTCGGAAGGCAGACTCGAAGACGGTTGGAAGAAGCAGGTGTCGTGCGACCGTTGGACGGTTATGGCAGCTGTGGCCAACGACGATAAGACGTATTGCGGTCCCCAATTAACCTTAAGTGGTTATGTTTGACGATTCATGAAATACGTTACGAATATAATCAACTCGTAAAGGTTGACGGCCGCGGATTAGCAGGTTTCGGTTTGGCGTCAAGTTCACGGCTGCAGTTAAACGCGGTTTACGTGTCTACACACGTAGAGTGTATTGGCTGTTATATGGAAAAATAACCCGAAATATTTCAATAATCACACTGCATTAAGCGATACTGTATTGCTAAACAACGGTGTTAGTAGCGAGACCTCTATCCATAAATAAGGGTACGCTATCAGTGGCACAAAACCGGTTCCGTGGACGGAATTGTTCAATATCTCCAATTGTTCATGCCTGCGAGCACATTAACGCGGATTACAGACACATGTGTCGACTCGAGCTAGAGCGGGCACATTCTTCGCGACATTCGCACATCTGCACCCACGGACTTTGACTCCGAGACATTAACATCGTATCCTGTCATTAAACCTTTGCGAGAAAAACGAACGAGATTTTTTACGCACAATAATGTAGTCCGCAACAAATAAATTAATCTCGAACAGAAATTGCTATCGCATAGTTCTGGAGACGGCGCTCGTGGAGCCACAATAATGAAAGTCGCCCGCGGGATCGTCGCTTATTACCGGCCCTGGACGAAGAGTAAATCGAAATGGGAGTGAGTCTAATTCGCGGCGCCGCCTGACAGCCCGAGATGGATTGTTGTCAACATTAGTGCGGGGAGCATATCGACTTGTCGCTCGACAACGCGACCGCCCGCCGCCTCGTCTGCAACGCGGACTATCTTCCACTCCTCGCAAGCTGAAATCGCTCTAAATACTGTATTTATATGACTCGACTCCGCTTCGCATTATCCTGACGTTTAAGACTCAATAACTAAATAATAAATAATCACTCGCGTCCACAAGTACACGACGCGAGAAGTCTGGCATTCGATTTCCAGCTCACTACCAAAAGGGCTCAAGGTCCATAATTAAACAGAGAGTGCGGTTTCTCGCCGGATTACGGGTTTATTCGTGCTGCCGCGGCAATTAGGAAGTCATTCATTAGGGTCCCTAAGTTTTGCAGACGTGGGGGTGCCGGCGCACCGTGACGTCACGCCCGTTTCTTTCGCTGCGAGCTACGATTCGAAATGAATCCTAGTTCACTGCACTCGGCCGCCAGTGCACTGTTTGTGTTTGAAAACAAAAAGTAGCCATCTTTAAGAATGCTGCTACACCCGCCGTTTAATACAAACGGGAGCGAGTTAGTGTGGCCCCGTTCTTAAGGCGGTGGCGCCACGGTGAGTGACAGGGACGGGGTGATGTACCTTAAAATAACCCTCGAATTCGTCGTAGTACACGTAGACGTGGATCGCGTTTCCGAATGCGCGATAAGGACGCAAGATGCGGTTAGTGGCGTCCCAGAATGCATCTGTCAAGTTACACAAAAAACTCAGCCCTGGAATTTCGGGACGTCTCAGCGTTAGGACAGATGCTCCTTTTATTTTTTACCTTCGAGAAGGTTTCATTCAAAAATTGTCAACGAAAAGAGATTTGTGTAATCTTGTTAAAGTAAGAGCTGTTAGTTAGTTAACAACCGATTTAGCAAAGCTTTAGAAGAGTGTCTGTTATGACTTTTATGAGTATGATGATATTTAAACAGGATGTGCGTGAGTACTAAAATGTCAGGAGCCTATTTATTAGTTTGTTGTTACATCGAGAAGCAATTTCATTATTAGAGACGTTGAACGTACTCAATTAAAGACAATGCCTACGAGGCAACGGCCGTGGGAAAATGCTTAACTATCTATCACATTCGCTTTTAGCGCTCCATTTCCGTTCGATACAGAGAGAGCAAGACGGGTGGCGCTCCCCGCATGTACCAGGCGTGCAGAAGTGTGCAGGAGCCGAAGCCTTGACCCTGAGTGCGGTGGCGTCGACCGGAACGCACGCCGGGCTCATTGCAAATCTCGCCGATTGCCGGTTACCGCCTAGCCATGTTGCGATCTTAGTACCGGCATACCGCTCGCACGTGTGCTCTACTAGATTCTTTTCTCTTTCGTTGTAATACACCCATTATAATGGATACTTTTTATCATGTAATGAATACGCGTTTAATTTTAATAACTAAGGAATGCTACGCTGCAAGTTCAGTATATCGAAGAGCCACTGTGGATAATTTCCAATGGCTGGAAATCATTGAAAAATTTCGCTTGCTCGTTGGTATAGATCAATGTTTACAAGCGAGTTAAATCCTAATGATTTCTTGTGCGACAAAACGGTTGGATAACGTCAAAAACGAGAGTTATCGTGGACAAAAAACGGGCCTATCAAGATGAGGAGTAAACAGAGGCCGAAAGAGGGGTTGGCAGTCATTGATGTGGAACCGGTCCTAGCGACTCATCACTAGAACCGGCTCGTGACGGACGGGGATGAATTACTCATACACGCCGCGGTTTGGTAACATTGTTATGGTCTACTTCATACTTCGAATGCCAAGTGAGATCTTACAATTATAATAAAGTCGTTCGAATGAAGACGGTAGCATTTCTTGAGTGCCACAAACGAGATTTCAAGCAGTAGCTTACTGTCCAATGAATGCGTCAAAAAAGGAATAAAACGTTCGTATAAAATGACATTATTTACGGCACCAAATGCCAAATTCACAAGATGCAAAACATCGCGCGTTGTGCCACTACAAATCAAAACAACAAACGCGCCGACAGGAGGTTCGATCGACATCGGGACAATCGTACATCGGCAATCGACATTATCGATAGTCGCGACTCGACGCGGGTTGTCGACAACCGGACGTGACGTCACGGCGTGTCCGTGCGTAAACGCGAGAATTTTAAACAACCTCCTTTTGGTATATTGCGTTGTCTCAAACATATGTCATTGGTACAAACAAAGACATCTTCTTTGCACTCGAGCGCTCGTCTTATTTTCAGGGGGATAAGGTCGAAATTGCGATCGATAATTTTAATGATATAGTCCTTATTGTACATTCATGTCATATTAAGTGCGTAGTTATAAGGTCTTAATCGCGTTTTGAGAGGAATTTTAAACAAGTTTGATAGCTGAAGGTTCTGTCTTTTGTCGGGTACAAGTTCGGTACAACGCTAATGGTAGTCATGTGTCGGAGGCGCGTCGCAGCTGTCGGCGTTCGGCAATACGTGCCTATTCATTAGCAATCGTTTCATTTATTTTTCAATATAAACGAAACTTCTAGACTATAATTACATCTCCTGGCTGTTAAAGCGAGAAAAACTGTATCCGTTACATTAAAAATAGAACAAGTCCCAACATATTTACCGCATGTAGTTAAGCTTACTATATCGGGTAGAATGTACCAAAGAGTAATTTGCATAAATAGAGCGCTTTAAAATGTTTTAATTATCGAAAAAATATCTAGGAATGCAGTCTCTGGTCCGTAGTCCGTAGTGTAGTACCTATAAAGAACAGAGTGGTTAAAGCGATTTTCGCATGCATCAGTGCGAATCTAAATACCGTATGAGTACCTACCTACAATCTTCTTCAGGCCAGTAACTTGGAGGGTGGCCTTTGAGTACAATCATTAAACCTTCACGTAATTTTGTTTGTAGGTAAAAAAGAGTACAAATTATAGTAGTAACTTATGAGGCAAATTTTACACAATAATAAATAGGTATTTAAATAAATCTCAAAAATCCTTAATTACATTATGTTTTTGTTCTTCTTTGAGTTTACTGAAGAGTTACTTATTAACAATTTTAATCACTGATAAAACTACAACATATTTTTTAAAATCGTATCTGTTTTATCTTTAAATGGATAGTAAGTTCAGAAAAATGTAGTTGAATGCTATAAGTTCAAACCCTCATTCTGTCATAATACCCCAATTTTAAAATCAGAATTAGGCCCATTCCTTCCATTATCCATATGCATTAAAAACTAAATAAAATAAAAGGCCAAAATAAATTTAAAATAGGTACTACAATATAAGTGAGTACTCAGTACCCAGTATGCCTATAGTACGCAGTCCTTTATGATAAACAAAAACTGCTGGCCGTCCGTTGCCAAGTACGTATTGAATTTCTACCATTCTGACTATTGTAAGTCGCGGGAAATAAAATAAGATGCCTTCTCCGAACCTCCAGGAAGTTTTTGTGGCATCCGCCGTAAAAAAAACTTGTCACCATTCTAAAATTCAAGGTATCCAAACTACGACAATAATTTTCTTAATATAACACGATGCAAACCAAATGCTATTAAAATAAACTTTTAGATAATAACTTACTTAAAAACAAACATAAAAAGAAGTGTAAACGGTAAAAAACTACAATCATGCAAATATAATTAATGTTCAGAATTATCTACCAAAAGGTATCTATGATAGGTTCAAAGAAAACGAACATTTAAACAAACCCAAGTCGACCGAACTCCGAACCGCCCTAAATATAGCAATATAACCTACATTACAATACGAAATGGTTCGCAGATGGGACCTTGTCGTAATAAAGGGCAGTGCGTTGCCGTTAAGATGTTTGGCCGTAGGGAGCGGACGGTAGTTAGACAAGGTTGCAAGTGTCGCGGCGGAGTTTTTTTGCTCCGGTTTTGTGAGTCGCTGGCTGGAAATGCAAGGCCCTACATATGTATAGCGTATAGATTCTACAATCATGTGTTATTGTTCCTTGGCTATGGGAAAGTTCTGGAGGAATCCAGCTTTCTGTGTTAGTCAGCTACACTGTTAATTTTATACTTACAAAGATTTTAACTTCGCGGTTACGGGAGTATTCTTGTATTTATGTTAACTTAGTACTTATATTGTTATTGTAACAAATAACAATAGCTGTTTTTCATTAGTTTTTACTTTATTTGATTTTTTATGTGTCCTTCTATATCATGTAATAAATGTAGCAAAAAATGTTCTGTTTATGGAGATTACGTAAATAGCTTTTAAAGTTGAATGACACGAGTTATTGCGAAATGTTGCAAAACAATTTTAAATCGTAACTTTAAGGAACGTTTTTAAGTACAAATATACCTATACCTAAACTCATACACCTACATGTTTTAGTTATAAATTAGAATGAAGGTTATTTTAGTAATTTACGTAATTAATTTTATTTCTGCTTGTAATGGAAGTATCACTACACCCTAACTAATTATTGTATTGACATTAAAAACCTTTCAGAAATTTGAACTAAACCATTTTAATACTGACGAAATTAAAATGTTATGGTTTGTTTACGGTATAACAATATAATGGCGGAGTAGGGTCGCGTCACACGCCACGAAGAGGCAATTGCCCGCTAAACCATTTTGCCAGGACGCTTCCCGCGTTCTCGACAATACAACATTTTAAGCGAAGTTATATTACTATACCGTTTATAATTTACTCAAGTATATACCTACATCATGTATAATGTAACATACATTTAGTTATTAGTTAATAAGCCATAATAACATAATTTTAAATTTTAGTTTTTGTGTTCCAATCAAAAAAAATAATGGTAGTATGAACAAGATATCGGTGCCTCTCAATTAAGTCATGTGTGATAGTTTTAAAATTAAAAATGACACAATTTACGCGCTACGTACAATAAAATTTCCATCTGGTTTTTATTTATCAATTTAAAGTAATGTAATTCTAAAACATATTGTAATATAGCTCATTTTATGTTGGCGCATATGGAAACGATTATTGTAACTTAAATATATAAGCATAAAGACCACGTAACGGGCCTTTATAAAGCAACAACATACTTATCTACCTTTTAACCGGCTATGCAAAGACATCCCGGAACGAAATAAATTAAATTACGCTTTTGTGCTAATTACCTATTTCGTGTAACACTAAATTATTCAGGCTACGTTGTCACAATTAACACGTTCTGTTTGAGTGTTTTTATGCTTTTACTGTCCAACATTTTTGCTTATTTGTTTTCGGCTCAAGTTAGTTATATTTTTTATGTTTTTATATAACATAACTTAGTATATAGAGGTGGTGTCCAGTTATATTAAGTGGGATCTGCCAATGATGGGTAATTTAAATCTAAAAGGAGTTAAAGAGAATCTGCTACCTAGTAGATCTATTCCTAACCCCGCATACTATATAACCTATTTACGAACAAAACATTGCGAATGAACATTATTCCTAGGTTTTTTTAAATTAACATCGAACTATAAAAATAAAATACCACTTTTTGTCACCACCACTTTTTACCACTTATCAATAGCATAAATATGTCTCAAACAATAACTCATGTATTTTGAATGGATTAGTCTTCAGCTTACTAGATGGTGAATTTGAAAACGACTAAACAGTTCATTTGGCGGCGAGTAATGATTGCCGCCATTTTGGTAAGAAACTTGGATTGAAATCCTGCCTAACCTCGGTTATTATGCCTAACAAAACAATAAATTACAGCGCCTAGTGTGGTTATGACTTATATCAAGGGTTGTGGTACTGATATCAGAACTTAACAGTGCATAACACACTGATTAAGCTGAAATAGTATAAATATGAAACTACGTACCTTACGGTAACAGAACTAGGTATATATTGGTTATGCACGAAAAAATCTTAATTTCGTTCAGCGTGATTAAGATTTTTATGAAAGGCTTTGAGAAAACTTTAGTGTGTGTGAAAGTTTTATGGAAAATATAAAAAGCAATGGGCCAAAAAAATGAAGACTTCGAGCAAGACATAATTATACAAAACGACTTTATATATCTATTTAGATTCAAACATATCCTGGGTACTAGTATATTTAAACTTACATTGTTTTTGTTTTAAAGACAAGCAAAGAAATGAAATTTAAAAAAATTGTTTTATATATAGCATCTGCTTGAGTCTACAATTTATAAACAAACAAACTATTGGATGCGTTTATACGTAAACTACACAGAAATTAAAGTAATGCAGTAAATAGTGCATTCACCAGGTCTCTTTTTTACTGACTTCCAAAAATGAAGAGGTTCTCAATTCGTCTGTATTTTTTTATGTTCAAATAGTGTAGTTAGCCTAAGAATAGTCAGATATTGTAAATACCACACGTATAGGCGCTGTCATTGACCTTGTGATTACACATAGATTACCTACATATCGTATGCAAAACAATAATAATAGCAAAATTCGATCACTAAGTAACATACTAATGATATTAATTTTAAAATCCGTTGCGGTAGAAAGAAATCTTAAGTACCCACTAACCCAAAAATAGGGCTAAATTTGATTTTTTTCGCAAATCCGGTGCACATTTACAAAAATTAGTCTCAGATAAGGCTGCGTCGAATTTACTTTGTCGGTGTTTTTTCTACACAACCCTCGCTATAAAAACTGCCGACATCCCTGAGGGTATCGTTTTTTGCCTTAAAGATGCCTTTTAATTAGAGGATCGTAGTTTTTTCAACAGAACTTTGATTTGAGAACCTTTCCAGTGATTTTAGAGCGAGAAATTACCTCGAAGTCCCACCGGAGCGGATGCTGGCTACGCGATTATTTATTTACACTTACACGGTTCTAGCACAGAAAATGTTACTACACTGCTCTACGTTAAGGCTACGGACACATCTAAGCGCCTACGAAACGAAAGTACTGCACCAGTGCAGCGGCCACCGACACGAAACGCACTCACTTGCGAGGGTAAACAAACAAATTCTCGCACACCTACGTGCGACGTCTCAAATTGGAGGTATTTCGTGAGGGTGTCTGTTGTAATCGAACATAACCTAAAAGCTAGCCGGTGCGACACGTGCGCCCTTATATAAGGGTTGCGCAGGTTGCGAACGATACGCCGGCACGACATAACCTCAAATCGCGGAAAGCTCGTACGATACCTTGTCTCCCGACGATCTCGGCGACGTGCTCCGAGGAGGGCACCGGCACGCACTCCGTCATGTTCTGCGATTTCTTGGCGCGGTCGTCGGGCGGCGGCGCGAAGCCGAGGGGGCTAGACAGCGGGTTCGACGAGGACAGGCCGTCGCCGAAACTCAGCATGCTCAGCTCGAGGGCCAGCTGGAAGGCGCGCTGGTCCTCCACCAGGCCGCCGCCGCCCAGGTCTCCGAACAGGCTCGTCGGCATTTCCACTTGAGAAGCAATCTTGGCGGCGGAATGAGAGGTTTCCCTCTCGAGTCACTCGTATGAAATCGGCGTAGCGCGTTCGATCGTTTAGGCGCCGCGGTCGGTAACACAACACGCGTGTGACTATGTCGCGGCACGGCGTTGAACTGAGTCGCCGGCCGGCGGGCGCACGCGCCTTGCGGCCGGGGGGCGCGGGGCCGCGTGGGGCGTGGGTCGGCGGCGAGGGTGACTGCATCGGGCGGGATGCGACGCAGCTTCCGCCCGCCCTGCCGCCGATCGGCCTGCCGCGACGCCGCGAGACCCAGCGCTTAACACCTTGCTACAGGTAATCATTATATCGCACTTACACTACTTTTATCGACGTGCGTTTACGATCACGTTTACGGTTACGACTTGAATTATAATTATGACGACATGTAAATAAACAAATCGCCTAATTTATAACAACCTTACTACCAGTCGTAATTTTTTATTATAGTGTATGTATATCAATAGCGATCAAATAATCATAACAAACTTTATTATAATTAAACGCTTTTTATTAGCTTCACCTGTATGTTTGTATGTTTGTATATTTGTATGTTTGTATATTTGTATGTTTGTATGTTTGTTTGTAACCGACTTCTTTGGGCGCGATTTTGATCCACTTTAAACGGCCAGATTTCG
>DWPF01000742.1:0-10194 GCA_018251575.1 Cecropterus bathyllus | reverse complement strand
AAAAAAAGGGTGGTAGACCTTTTTGTGGTTCGTCTCCGGAACCCCCACCGCCACTCCTATTTCTGCCTAACAACAGCAGTGTTATGCGCTGCTGTGTTCCGGACTGACGGTTGTGGTAAGGGAGACATACTTTTCCGAGGCATTCCAACTAAGTCCTCAGGGGTAGCAACGCATCTGTGGCTAACCTTAGGGTTGATTACAGATGTCCATTGGCGACAGTAGCGTACCATCAGGTGGGCTGCATACTCGTTTGCTACTTCCATACTATATAAAATGACTTAAATAAGATAGTAAAATAACACGACAGTACCTTCATCCATAAACTGATGCAATAATTGTACATAAGTAAGGTAAATCGTAAAAAGCAAAGTGTTTGCTTTGTACAAGAACAAAATAAGAGTCAATCAACACAGACAAAGAATGAACATTATCACACAACACAACACTTACAAAGAAGACGTACTTTGCAAAAAGAGAATCGCTAGTAGTTTTCCGCCCTTAAAGCTACGTTTTGGGCACATCTTACTTATTGATTGCTATTATTTTGATTTACCTATTCCACAGTGTATCGGAAACTCATACTCGTAATACTAAAAAGCTTTTAGTATTATATATACCAACGATCTTTGTAAGGCTCATCGTAATAATGCCAGGTTCCAATAAATGGGTACCCATTAATGTTTCGCCTCTCCTGCCGTAGATATATGCAAACATAATCCAAATTTTAACAATATCTGTGGAGCATAGTTTGTAAAGGAAAGAAGATTATTTATAAAGATCACAAATAATGTTAATGTGTAAAACGTATCTATTACCAAAAGTACCCATTTAACTTTTGCTTTTGATTTATTTGATTGTATTCTTTTTATAGAAGCATTATAATCATTGGAATAGAAACTTAACGGTTTATATAAAATAACAACCTTTACACATTTTCTTTTCAGTTTCTGAATTTCCAATCATGTATTATTTTGTACTTGTTTTATAATCTTATTGACCTACTGATGATATCATTTCATGGACAAGATACCTATTTAAAAAAATTCTAAGAATGATTACGAAAAATAGGACAAAATTCAATTGGAAGATTCAGTCTTTAAACCTCTGATAAATGGTCCACATCTGACAGAAGAAAGTGTTGAAGCGTCGAAATAATCAGATCAGGCTTTTCCTTCAATGCTTGTCAGTTGCAACATGACTAATAGAATGTCGATGTATGTCACCGTTTTCAACGCGAACATGCTTTTGAAAAGAACAAAAATAGTGATTCAGGAGATTTTATAGCGCACTATACTAGATTTTGTAAAAAGTGAATATTTACCTCTAAATGATTTACTAACTGTTATGGATATTTTTTTACGTGCTATCCATTAAACTTTATGTATATCAGCACGTAATGTAAAATCTTCCAATACGAAGAAATCTATGATTTTTTTTTTGTTATTTTCCTCCACTTAGGGGATTAGGGGAGGCCTATGTCCAGCAGTGGACTTTCAAGGGCTGATGGATGGACGAATGATTTTCCTCCACATTGAATCATAAGTTTAGGGTTTCAATACCTAACACTTGTATAGTAGATATTTTATTAACTCATTAAAAAGGAAATTCTGTTTATGTTACAATCTAATCATTTAAGTACCATATAGTTCAATTGAGTTCCATGTTGAAATCCTTGAAGATCTTGGGTATACTTATCCTTTATCGTTCATTTTACGTACCACGACGTTGATGAACGGTCCTTCCTTAATACTACTTCCATCAACATTTATGATATTGAGAGCATAAAAGCAATCCAGAAACACTAAAAAAATTACGCAAGTCAGTGACGATCTTATCCACTTACTTGTCTCTCGAGAAACGTTTCTCAGGTTGTATGCAGAAATATCGTTTATTTTCTCGACTTAGCAGATTTCTAGGTCATAACTAGTTAGGGTCAGGTGCCGTTTTAAACTCCACCTTGTGTCAAGGTGGGGTCACGAAGGTGTTTAAAAGGGGTCATACACTAATTTTTCATGAAGCCATTTTGCCTCAATGACTTTTGCTCGCGTTTTACGGGTTTTGTTTTCGTCGGAAAATATTAAGGACTACACTACAAAATATTTTGTGTAACTTCGTCGTTGTTTTTTCTTTTAAGATATAACCTTTCTAAATATATATCTAATGTTAACTTACAATAAACGAAGAAGCGAAGAATTTAATCACGTATCAATGATTACTTGAAATGCCGGTTTCATATTGCCATTATCATATTATAAATGTTCAATTTAGAATTTAATTATATTAGTCTTATCGTCACGTGTAATTAATTATATTAGTAATCCCTGACTATTGCATATTAAGGGAATTGAGTTCAGTTACTACTATAAATACACTTGTATTTATGGAATCTGTTTATTTAATTTATTATAATTCGCATTTGCGGTATCAAGCGCGGTATTTATTGTTGGAAGCCTTATCTAAGGAAAAACTTCACTTCACACCACAAAATACAGACAATTATATTATTACATTTAAATGCTTTGGCATTTTTACGGCTGCACAGGACATTCCTGAATTACTAGCGGTATAAGTGATCACGCTTACCTCTTCGAATACATAAAGACCTTATTGGTATTCGACACGTGTACGCTCGGTACCAATTTCAAAGGTAACTTCTGCACTTCATATCTTTTGAGTGGCCAACTATGATATGGGAGATTATCATTTTATTACACGAACGAAGGAATATATTCCACAGATTCGCGAACTATCGCGGACCGAATAAATAAATCATAAACTTTGCTTCGACGATCATACCATTTTTATTACCAACAAAAACTCCTATGAGGGAAAGTTGATCCTGCGATAGAGAGAATAAGATATACATTTTGTGTAAGTGGAAAAGAGATGGCTAGTTTTGGGAACCTAATCAATAAAATGTTAAGTAGTTGTCTTGCAGGCTGCTTAATATTAACAACGTGATTATATATGGCTCTGTAAGCATTTTTATTTGTCGACACAGTGTTATGGATCTTCTGGGAGATATTGACGTCAGCTTAGACAAGCAATATTTTTATTATCTGTGGTGTCTTTGATAACAAGGTTATGAAGAGGTGACCTGTACGATATACAAAATAAAATTAAGTCAAGTTTAACAACAAAAGCAATACCATAACAGGCTTGCGTCTTACAATCCGAAAAATGTCGTAATAAATCTTACAATTAGTTTAGTTTTTTTTTTAAACATAGCTTTAGATTGGGATACAGTTCATTGAATTATTTAAAGAAATATGTAATCGTATTATATATAATTTACCATCTGAACAGTGGTTTGCTCCACAAGATAACGGGTTTAAGCCACAACTGAATTATTCTGGTCTCTTAGTGATAAACTTCTAAATATCATTCGAAACTTTGTCACTTTACTGCTATATTAGGTTCGGAGCTAGACCGAGACATTTTATAGGCCTAGAAGTAATAAACGCCAGGTAGTCCGGAAAAAAATGTATAAAATAAATTCGTGTGACGCAGATTGATAAAGAGACCCTTTTAGCGACAAATAATTTGGGTTGGTAAGTAAACAAATTTATCAAGAATTTTCAAAGCCTACTCTTGCGTAACAGAAGGTTAAGATCTTTTAAATATCAGGTGTTATGTAGGACATTGTGTTTACGATTCCCCCGAAATTTTTAAACGTTATCATAGATCAAGTTCACTTGTTTAGTGATTAAAATATTAAACTATTTATATAGGCAATGTTTTTAACAGCACATAATTTATATTTTATAGAAGTATTCAAAATTATGAATGTAGTAGATGATTTTCATTTTCCCTTCCTGTTAGCTTTCATCGTCGAAGGTAATTAAAAAACATATTTGTAACACGAACTCACGACTTGTAATAAGACGCACGAATTATAATTACAAATTTTTTGATGCCGAATTTTTTTGAGCATTCCAAAATTATTCGTATAAATAGAAACGATAAGGCAGTAGTTATGGACAGATTATAAACACGAGTCTTTCGGAACGTGTTAACTGGGAGCAAATGCTATTCGAAAGATGATTTATGAGCCCGGAAGGAACACCCAGCAAAAAATACTCCAGCTCTTTATACACGATACATGTCACTAAAAAAATTGGGTCAGCTTCCCACTGATATTGAATTCCATACATCATAATCGATTGAGGTTTATGTCTTAGACGGGGAAAAGGGGAAGAAATTTCTTGGAAGTTACGGGCAAAATAAAATCATACTAATACGATGTTACGGCCTCCTTTTGGTGGATGATTTATGAAAATAACATCATTCTGCACAAAAACACTGATGTTCACTATATTTTTTATTAACGACGATGGAAGTAACCTTATATTGTACAGAATACTGCAAGTGGATTAATTATGTTACTGAACGATTTTTGACAGGAACTGGACACATACTTACTTATCAAAATTTCCTTCAAATGTAAATTGTACTTTATGTAATGAGAATTGATTTTATGTTGAAGGTAGTAGAACTCTTGTGGGCCGACTTCGGAAGCACCACTGCCACAGTTTTTCCGCCTAATAACAGCAGTGTTATGCGCTGCTGTGTTTGGCTCTGAAGGGTGTGGTAATAGAGACATACTTTTCCGAGGCATTCCATCTTAGACCTCAGGCGTAGCAACGCATCTGTGTCTAACCTCAGGTGACACTTTGATCTTACCTAGGGTTAATTACAGATATCCATGGGTGGCAGTAGCCACGTATCATTAGGTGGGCTGCATGCACGTTTGCTACTTCCATGCTATATTAAAAAAAATATTATTAAAATTATTAAACGAATAATAAACATATATTTAATAATATTTCGTACCAGAATAGTGTGTATAGTGTCATGAGAAAATATTAATCATTTAAAAACCAAACCTATACAATACATCGAGTTACTTTATTAAACATATCTATCTATATTTGTATTCATACAAGCCGTAAATTGTTTCCTGAATTCATTATAAAAGAACATCGGCATTTGCGTGAAAGAAGAGCAACTTCTCAAACTTTAAACTGTAGCGCTCTTGAGGAAAAAGATCCCTTTTCTGCGGTATTAAAGTGTATCAAAAGTTTTAAAATCTTCAACGCTAAGAGTACTCTGTAGCTTCAGAGCCGTTTTAAGTTCATCTTTCTGTACCTAAATATAGCGATAAATATGAATGAAGTGTACAGATGCTACCTTACAAGCTAACGTTTTAGTATCAACTGTTATGGCTCTCAAAGCTTAGAACTGCTTTGTACAACACACGTTATAGCAAAAGTGTTCATCTTTGCAGTTCGACTACAACATTGCTGTACATTATTCCAGCAATATTTTAGTTGAGGAGCAAATACTTATTTATAAAAGCCTTTCGTCTTTTCTCATAGTATGATTTTTATATCGGTTACGAAATTCCTTTTAAAAATAAATGTAGTTTCATTTATTATATTACTCTGCAAAATTATACAACAATATTATTAGTTGTAAATATAAAAAATAATATAAAACGCTTTCTACACGCATAGCCCCACAGTCAGAATTTTTCCTGTGTCGTGGGTGCCATGGACACACAAAGACGAATACACAAACATCCAGAACCAGACCCAGAACAGAAATCTAAACTCATCATTCAGATGTCTGTCTGGCCGTGGATCGAGCCCGGGACCCACTGCGTGTTAGACCGGTATGACCGCTGCACCACGCGGGTCGTCACCTTTATCTATTTTAGAAACCCTATTAAAATTTACTATTCAAAAATTCCCAAATTCTTTAGATATTATATCATCAATACGCAAGAAAATTAGTTTCAAGTTTTATTGATATACGCAAAGAATGTATTCCGTTATAAAATACATTATATCTACTTCCGATTCTATGAGTGCTACTCCAATTATTGGAGTTTGGCAATAAGCTCAAAAAGGCCTTTTTTGATCTTTGGCGATTTTGGCAACACCAATACTCCTAAAGTGCCGTCTACCAGAAAATATTTGCTACTCCTTTATACTTTCCTTTTGCATAATTTTTACATCTAAAAAGAATTGATTGACATATTTTCTGTTACTCTGTTAAAAATTTTGCCGATAAATCATTCGCGGATGACCGCTTTTTGAAAGTAACGAAAAGTTTTAGAGTAGAATTTAACTTTTTGGCCACTAAAGTTTCAAACTTGTTTTGAGGGAGAACAATGATTCAAAATATTATTAATAGATGGAGTTGTTCGTTTGAAGTTGTTTTTTATAGTATGGAAGTAGCAAACAAGCATGCAGCCCGCCTGATTAAGTAGCTACTGCAGCTCATGGACATCTGTAATCAATTCTAGGCAAGATCAAATTCTCACCTAAGGTTAGCCACATATACGTTGCTACCCCTGAAGACTAAGATGGAATGCCTCGGAAATGTATGTCTCCCTTGCCACACCCTTCAGACAAGAACACAACATCGCATAACACTGCTTTTATTAGGCAGGAATAGGTGTGGCGGTGGTGCTTCCGGAGTCGAACGACAAAGAGTTCTGCCACATTCTAAAGTTACTTTGAAATTTTATTATTCTCTTTATGTTGTACTAAAAATAAACGGCAAATAAGCATGCAATAGTACACGCACCTTTCAGACAGTCGTGGAAGATTTCTGTTTCATAATACTGTTATTTTGCCTATTCCTTATGTTTAAAACAAAAAACTACTTAGTGTTCGTGATACCGCAAAAGTACGTCCATTACACTCTTAATTATGGAACACTTAATAGCATTCATGTGTCTTCTAACATTATACCTGCACGTTCTCTTAAATTTAATTCTAAAATAAAATATAACATGACTGAACAAAACTAACAAGCGTCGTTAAACTTATTTAAATGTCCTTTTGCGGTATGTATCATAATAAACTTCTTATTTCAAGACATACCTCGTAAAATTCTTCACATTCTACTTCTTTATCTATGAAAATTATGTTATGAAATTTAAAATATTACGTCATTTTAAAATGCTTTGTTAAATGCATTCTTGTTGAATTCTTGCGAGTTGCGCGGGGGTTGAGCAACTTTCTGACATTTTTGCTCAACAATTCTCGTATTACCGTTTGTTTTTCGCTTTGTTGATGATATTTGGCGTTGTATTCGCATCCGAAGTTATTTCGTTACTTCGTTACTCATAGTCTGAATTGTTTTTGTAAACAGGAGAACAACACTTAGTCCAACTTTTGCTTTATTCTCTTTATCGTTTGCATTTTTCAAAGGATTTTTGCAGGCATTACATTACTTATCTCAGAAATATTCCTCTTGTAATTATTTTAGTTTGTATCATGTTTGTGTAACCTACTGTTTTAAAACACATAATGGTTTTACTGATACTGATATATAATATGTTTATTTAGAAGACTGCAGAAAACCTACATAGTCTTCTGAAGTTTTAAGCTATTTACATTCAATATAAAATATTTATTAATCTATGTTAACTTCAAGTCATTCCGTATTATTAGGTATTTTGTATTTAACCTGGAATATTTAACCTTAACATGGGTTTGTCTTAACAGATTTCATTTTTTTGATAAGATTAAAGTAGCAAGCGAGATTGCAATCCACCTGATGGTAAGTGGTTACTACCTCCCATGGACATCTGTAAGCAGCTTTATACAGAACAAGCGTTCTATCTGAAGTCAATTACACATGCGTTGTTACTTCCGAGATCTAAGATGGTCACCTCATGTGAAAGTGAGGCAATCAAACCCTTCCACCGATACGCAAGAACCGCTTTACGCTAGAAATAGGTTTGGCGGTGGAACCTCCCCGGTCGAACTAAATAGGTTCTACCACCTTTCAGTAGCAGTAGCATAATCGTTTCCGAAAATGTATTACTTAGTATATTTATCTTTATCAGTGTTGGTACCTTTGACTGTACTGGACAATTTATACAAAAACAAACGGGTACAAAATCGTTTTCCAGCTATAATTATCGTCGACTGACTCAATAAGCACCACAAAAAATGTAAGGACCCATTATGGCGGCCGCAATTCCCAAATTGCGTGGCAAGTGCAGCCGACGCAATCAAAGTCGTGGTTAAAGCTATAATTTTGTTTCGCGAAAATCAACTTTACTGAAATCCGCAGGAAATTTCGGTCGAGGAACTGATCTGACCAACGTTATAAATCTGGTGATTTTATAGGCATTCTCGTCACTATTAGTTCACAGTAATTACGCGTGAATATTAACTGCATTGAAATTGTGTGACTTACTCGACACTAATGACTGACATTCTTATGCATGCTTTCCATTTTAACCTCATTCGGGTGTAACATAATGAAGGAATCTATTGTAAATAATATTTATAAGGCCCAAAGTTAGTAAATTTATTTATTAATCAGATTCTTACATGATACTGAATACTTTAATTTATGGTTCTTTTAACAAAGTTACAAGTTCTTCCTTTAGTAATTTATATTTGACTAAACCATTCTGTAAGCAAACAGCAAATACAAAAAACAAAAAACGGTCACAAAGTACCACTGAATATAAATATGATAGCAGTAATAAAACGCGTTAACAAAATGCATATTTTCAATGAATTTATGATAAAAAATACAAAAAATATAATACTGAAAAATAAAAAGGTAAAAGCATTTAAAATAACAGGGTGTGTCACGGCGATGGCGGCGGACGCAATCACGCCCCAGGTTAAAAGGCTTTGTAATTTTACACGCGAAAATCAACTGCATTAAAATTCATTGGCTTTTAAAACAACCCCGATCGAGTGATTATCTCCTTACGATCTTCCTGCAATTTCAAATTATGGACATCGTGTACGCTATTGTTATTCTATTTTACTCATCCATTCTCCACCAATAATTAATTTTACGGTTTTTATAGGTTTGTATTCATTAACGCTCGAACAACTAAATGGACTGTAATGAAAATTTTAACAATATTATTTTATAACAGACACAAAGAATTTGTTATGAACAGAATTTTAATTAGGACAAAAAAATTAATAGAAGTTGATGTCAAAGCGAAACATCACCGCCAAACCTATTTCTGCCTACTAAAAGCAATGTTATGCGTTGTTGTGTTCTGGTCTCTGAAGTGTGTGGTAAGGGTAAGATATACTTATCAGAGGCATATGTAGGTAGCCTCGGGTAAGATTCTGTAAGATCTTATTTGAGGTTGATTACAGATGTCCATGGGCGGCAGTGGCCACTTACCATCAGATGAATTGCATGCTCCTTTGCTACTTCCGTACTATAAAAAATTACTTTAATTAGGATAAATAAATTAATAGAAAATGATGAGAATCGAAACAACAGTAAGTAAAAGTACTCGTAACTTAAATGGTTTAAATTAAAAGACAATAAATCAAAGTTTCATTACGTTACATTTACAAGCTAGCCAAATCAAAATTTTGGTCGCATATCTCGCCAGAGGACCAAAACCAAGCCACAAATTCAGTCATTGTTACAAATGCCTACAATAAACGCTATTTGATCGTGGAATGCAGATATTTCAACCGTTATGCTCCGAAATGTAACAGTTATAACGCACGAAATTACGTAATTCAATTAAAATCCAGCGTTATATGACCTATACGCTGTTATTTACAAAGACGCTTTCAAATTAAGGCCACGTAGTCAAATTTAAATTGAGTTTTAGCAACAGTAATTTCGTCTATCGCACAAAGCTCGCCAAAATAATAATTGAGTTCCATGATGGAGTGGGAACGGTTCGGTTTTGTTCCAGCCCGTCTTTTATTTCAAGACTCTTCGCCAAATATCTTGACTGTGTAATCAATGTATTTTAATTTAGCACTACACGCTCATTATTTTATTTCAATTTCTATGACAATTCAATTTCTTTCAAAATCTCTTGCTTTTCAACTTGGGAATATATTGATTACCTAGCTAGTTTATTGTTTATTATATTCCTTCTTCATTAGTTAAAATACTGATCAAAATGTGATACGTATTCTATACATTTTGATTGCTTTTTTATTATAGGTACTTTGCAGTTAATTATTCCGATTAATTTAATGAATCACAATTCATATCACCGATATTGTATACTATTAATGCCTCTTCAATTTAATAATCTGTTATCAAAATGTTTTAATTGTTGGATATTACAAATACATATAATTCTGACAAGTTCTGACAGTGTCTAGTTAATGTTTGCATCAACTAAGATGTTACTTACATTTCATAATTGAATATACGAATACA